>SMLS01074880.1:0-57884 GCA_004785975.1 Popillia japonica | reverse complement strand
TGGTTTCAAAGAGGGTATTTTTCCTTCGTCAATATTACCAAAATAATTGACATGAATTACTGCAATAGCGATGCAGTTGGATAATGGCTATTCCGGATCTTCGTCTTCCGTCCCAGAAAACCTGCAGTCGCTATTGTGTGTCGTTGTGCTATTGTATGTGTTCTCCAAGGTGGCAATGCCCTGTGAAAAAACCCACAAGTACACGTCGTTTGTTCCTACTTGTTTCTAGAAAAGTTATTGTTCTTTGCTTATTGAAGTTTCCAAGCAATACCATTTGGAACGTCTCAGACCAGGAAGATTTTCCCAGAGGGTTGCTCTGAGTGTCTTCTCTCTGTCCCTGAATTCTCCTTCATAGGTGCTCATCCCTATACCGCAAAACGGTTCCGGTCCCACCAACGATGTTGCAGCGGCTTTCTTTGCTAATAAATTAGCTTTCTCATTGCCACTGATTCCAATGTGTTCTGGTACCCAGGATAGTGCAACTCTGTTGTCTCTGCCTAGATTGTTTAATTTCTCTAAGCAGTCCCATGCTAATTCCGATCTAATGGTGTTAGAACTCGGCGCCATTATGGCTGCTTGACTGTCGGAGATCTCTGCTTGGAAGACGCTGGAGTAAGTTCCCATTGGCACTATTTAATGCCTGGAGCTGTTACCTTATCCCCCTCCCTCTCTCTATAATAGATATAAACATAATCAGACAAGAGATTACAATGAGAAACATGAAGAATTAAGAGTTAAAGCAAGAAAGCTATTCAACCAAGTTAAGCACAACAATAATTGGAGTGAATGTACAACAATACTAAGAAAATCGAATAGACTTTTGTGAGGTTATTAAAAAAATAACTAGCAGTGTGACTTCAAAAGTTTTTCAGATATTGTCAAAAATGATGAAAGAGTGCACTGATGCTATGTCGTCTACACTGAGAAACGCAATAAAACATCAAAATTAAGCGGATGTTTACGGTATAAAAAACAGGTATGTGAAAAGGATCAACATACGAATTTGAAAATTGTCTAGAAAAGCATAAATTAAATATGGAAATGAAGATATCTAAAAACTAAGTAAAACGACCGATCAAATCATAGTCAATTAGAACATTTTTCTGTTCTGTTTCAACAATGATAAATTTTATTTTGTACAAAAATAAAATTTATGATAGTGTGAAAGCCTAGAATTTTATTCTTCTGACTACTAGTTATGTTCAATAATCCCTCCTCTAACTGTCTATCAAACTTCGTCATTGCATATAAGCAATAACCACCTAAACCGCAATAATGAGGAAAATACTCCAGCAAATCAATGATCTAGTCGTTTCACGGCGCAGATTATCCATGGATATTCGTACGTAATTATTCGTGCAGATAATCCCACCGGCATTAACAGTACAGTACATCTGAGTCGAAAGCAAACTTATTGTCTCTTGGTGTGCCTATAAACACGCTCTCGATGTTTCGATTATTCCCAGTGCGTGGCAGTATAGAACGGCTGCTATCAGGAAGATAGTAACTGTACTAGTAGTAGTACCTAGTAGTAAAAGTAAAGCGATACGTGTGTAACACGAACAATCTCGCGGGGTGACGACATAGCCTTAGGGTAAAAAATGGGAGCCAAGGGGGAACTATTCGCTCGTTCTATATATCAGTGCAGTTGTTTGCAGATGAAGGCGCTGGCCATGTAATTGACACGCTATTTACCTTTCGCTTATTCGAACTTACAGTTGCACTTTCACACGGCTCCTCGACAAGTGCTCGTCGTCACTAATAAAGTGTACTGCAGCAGTTCTCTTATCCCACTGAATATGCTTTGTAGATCCCTCGCTTTTATGTACCTATCTTCTACTCTTGTTCTTTTCCATTGTCACCTTATCGATTAAGAGTTTGTTTGAATATCAGGACTGGATTAGCATGACGAATAATCATTTAAAACTGCACCGGCTGCTAAAGTATTATATAGTTTCAGTTTATGCCTTTAATATTACAAATAAACAATTATACTTAAGTCTAGTTTGAGACAGTTAATAACAAATACACCAGCTATAGATTACTGAACAATTTAACAAAAAATAGCTTTCTAACTAAAAAATCTACTAGAAAACCTACGTAAAACTTACCTATATACAGGTCTGTGAATAATTATAGGATATTGTCTTCCTATTATAGCAAAAGTAGACTAAAAAAGAAATATTTATAGATAGATCCTTCTTAAAATATCATGCATAGGTTTCTACGAAACACCGACCAGGAAGACTACCTAGAATCTCCGATAAAACCAAGCTAAAAGTTTTACGAGAAGTTTTATCAATGAACCTAAACCGTGATCCTAATATTATTGTAAGGAAACAGATTCCGCAAGAAGGTCGTCAGAAACACTACAAAATACAAAAAAAAGCACCATTGCAAAAACGTCACATTAAAGATAAGCTCAATTTTGTAGGAAAGTATGTTCATTGCGGAGGATTGTTTGACCACGTAATTTTCAGTGATGAAATAGAATTTAATATTGATGGGCCTGATGGATTCCATTACATACTACTGGGACGATCTAAGAAAGAAGAGAAAAGTTTTATCTCGTCCTGCTTTAAGAGATGGTGGTATTACGATATGGATGACACTTAAGAAAGGTGTCAAAAGTGAGATAGCCTTTGTGGATGTGCGAATTGGTGTCCAAAAATATCAAAATATGTTAGGGAACACCATCTACCTTTCATCACCGTAGTCACAGACGATAACACCATATTCCGGTGTATGTCCATACGGTAGTTTCAGCAAAATCATTTTTTGAAGGTCATGGGATTAACCTTTTGAAATGGCCGGCATTAAGCTCTGATCTGAATCCCATCGAATATCTTTGGGCAATATTGTCTCGAAATTTATAAAACCTCACGCTACCAGAAAATCTAATTAAGGCAGAATTGAAACGTCATATTGTAGAAACTTGTAAAAGTTTTGAAGATGCAGAAATTGGAAAGTCAATCGTTTCGGTTCCTATTAAAGCCACATCGCAGTCATACTGATCTGCTGTCATTCAGATTATAAATTGTTGGGTATTATTGCTTGCTACTGCAGTAGATTGTGATAGCATTTCTTGACTGAACTTGAAAACGTAAGTTCAGTGTTATTTCTGTACAAGAACTCGTCTAGAATGAATTGAGAATTTGCGTCTGAATCGTAACATCTCTTACGCTCAACGAAAAATAAACCTCACCAATTTCTCTCTTAATCTGGTATTATTTTCTAATTCCTTTAATTCACAGAACACATTATGTAAGTAAAGACCAACCTGTTTCAATTTTTGTGAGGCAACAATTTTATTTTAATATAGATCAAATATTTTCATGAAAGACTAACCCTAAAAGTTGCACTTTTCTCAGAAATGTTACTTAATGCTCCATACATAGCTAAAACCGATATCAATTATTACGACTTCTAAACGTTACTGTAGACTATACTCCGTTATGATTGAATGTTATTAAAATATGGCGGCAACTCCACCCAGAAAAAAAAAGAAAAAAAAAGAACCAGCCTCTTAAATCGGCATTAATTTGTAACCGATACCTTCCTCTAAGGTGTTACCTCTCGAACAAAACAACCACAAGTTTAATTATGTTATCGATAATTTCGTCCTTATCACATTATAATTTATTTCGTGCATAATTATCTATTTTTTTACTAAAATTAATTTGATATAGTTAAATGCACAAACTTTTAATAACATTTACTTAAAACATGATATAATTACTTGAGAGAATGTTTGAAAATTTGCCAGTTAAACTTCTAAAGGACATTGCAATTTTTCTCTGACAGGCAAACAATGATAATGGCGCTGGATTCTAACATCATCAGATCAAAACTTGTCTGGGGATGCTTAGAGCAATTAAGCCATCTAGGTAGAGAAAACAGAGTTGCACTATGCTGGGTACCATGACACACTGGGAATCAGTGGCAACGATAAAGCCAATTTATTAGCAAAGAAGGCCGCCACAACATCGTTTGTGAGATCGGAATCGCTTTGCAGAATAGAGATGAGCCCCTATCAGGACCAAAAGACAGAGAATGGAAACTCGGAGCAACCCTCTGGGAAAATCTTCCTGGTCTCCAAACTAACTGGCACGAATAGCTGCAATAGCTATGCAGTTGGATAACAGGTTGGACAACGAAGAATACCATTTGAATCGTAATGGTATGCCTTGTTATCCAACCTGTTATCCAGCTGCATAGCTATTGCAGGAATTCGCATTGACCAGGAAGATTTTTCCTGAGGGCATGTGCCAGTTATTTTGGTAAAGATGTCATTGACGAGGAAAAAATACCCTCCTTGAAACCATCATAGCTGTTGCAGTTTATTAAAGCCATTAGATTGGATGGGGAGCTAGAACTATGAGTAATTCCATTAAAGTCATTAATAAATTTACAATGTATTCTCAATTTTATTTAATAGCAGAAGAAAAAAATTGGATAGATGCTTGAAATTTTGAATGCGGACTTAAAAATTACTTCCACTTACCTTTCTAATATCTTTAAAAAGAATTCCACTTTTTTTATGATAAACTTTTATAAAATTTCCACTAGATTGGTCGTCATTATTTCAAAAATGATCTTTAGATTTTCCTATAAGCAGACTACCTATAAAATACTTTCTGCAACTTCAATAAAAAAAAGATGCATATGTCACAGACTTATGACGAACGCTGTATAATTCCATTTTAACTAACCGAGTATGCTCTCGAATATTATCGCTACCTAGATCTCAGCGGCGGAGCTTAAATTTCAATGGTAGTGCGTAAATACCAAATAATTATGAAAAACATACGTTATCGTATTATAACTGACACCTTAATACATATATAAGATAATCAAAGTATAATGAATAAAATTACAGTGTACACAATTAATAAATCATTCAATTGACTCGCCCATTTGTCATTTCGATAGCTAAAGTCGCCTGTGCGATTAAATGATAATCAAATCTCCTTTCGGTTCACACACATGCGCATAGTATTATGTATGCACGGTCTATATAGACATTTAATCGTTTAATTTTTGAACGAAGTATACAATTGTAAGATAAATATTTTAGCAACTACATATACTTTTTGTCGGGGATTCGAGTAACCTTTGAACATGTTTCTTGGAATGATCGAACTCGAGCGATTTGTATCCTAGTAAATTCCTAAAAGGATATTTTATGATGATACAGTTTATCTAACCTACCTATTAATTTATTGATTTATTTTTGTAACATCACGAGATACATTTGAACATATGCGATCTAGATATGGTTTGATTTATATCTAATGTGAGCATGATGCGATTAACGCCAGAATCCTAATATATGTATCATATAGATATGAACTGTCTATACGTATATGTGTATATATATGTTTAGTAATCGCAATTAACCTTCCTAACGTAATACTAATGCGTTACACGAAAACAAAAAGTTTGATTTCTTATTTAACGATCAATAATTTGAGTCAATGTTTTCTGGTTTTTACCGGATAAAAGTAACGTAAAATACATAAATAATTATACAATTACAGAACAAAATATGTATGAAATTTTTACCTACCTTAAAACTAATTAACAAATTAAGTAAAGTAGAAAGAATAAACGAAATTAATTATTTCGGGAATGGGATTTAGTATTCCCAAAACCACTTACTTATTGCCTAATATTACCTCCACTTTGTTATTGTAAGATTAGCAACCTTTCTTCCAAACAGTACACGCATTTCGTAATATTTCTGATTGAATTATAGAATAATAATTCCACCTATTTGCTGTACATCCCTGTCGGAATTGTGGCCGCCTCGCTGGGTTCTATAGATTAAGGTCAATATGGATCATCTCTCCATTTCACTTCCCATATTTACCCTCACAAATCGTTATATCTTCCCACTTCCTCCACCACCTTTCTCCACCACTTTTCTCCACTCTTGCCTGTCTTGCATTTTCTCTTCCCATTTTGTAATCTTCATACTGCCTATGTCATTGATTACCTGTTCTTCCCATCTTAGTTTGGGTCTTCCTCTTGTTCTTGATGGCGGTTTCCATTCTGTCATTTGTTTCATTACTGCATTGTCACGCATACGATGTATGTGCTAATACCATCTTATTCTTTTTACTACTATTATATTTACTACATTTTGTTTCTCTAGTATTTTATCAATTTTTTGGTTTATCAGTTTTATATAGTGTTCTTGATCTATTCCCTTTTCTCCAAATATGTTCCTTACTGTCCTTCTTACAAAAAAACTAAATTTTTCTTCATCCTAGCTTGACATGCATACATTTTCTGCACCATACATTACAATCGGCCTTACTGCTGTTTTGTATACTCTTGTTCGTCATTATCTTGTTGTGCATTATCATTTTGTATCTATAGTAGGTATGCCATATATCCCGATTGTATTCTTTTGTCTATTTCTTCCTTTCTATTGTTATTATTGTTTATTAGAATTCCCAAGTATTTAAAACTGTTTACTTCTTCTATTTCATATCTCCCAATTCTTTCTTCCAAGTCTCTTGCTGTTTCGTTTTTCAATCTTGCAGATATTTATGTATTTGGATTTTTCTTGAGTAATTCCTCGTTTTCGTACTTCTTGGGAATTTCTCACCACTGCTTCTTCTGGACTTCTCCTGTCCCTAGCTATCACAGCAATGTCGTCCGCATAGGCCACCACTTGAACCAACTTTTCTATTATGGTTCCCTGTATTTTACAATCTCGTATTATCCATTCCGTCGCTATATTAAATAGTGCCGCCGACGACCCGTTACCTTGCCGCACTCCTGTATCAATATATACTTCTTCCGTCATTCCCTGAAACGTAAGTAGTGCTGCTTTCGAACCTGTCATTGTCATCTCTATTAGGCTTATTATTTTTTGTGCTGTACCTAAGTTTCTTGCATCTCTAATAATACTATCTCTCTTTAACGTATCAAATGCTTGCTTGTAATCTATAAATACTATCTCCAGATCAATTCATTGTTCGCTACATTTGTCCACGACTTGTTTCATTATATATGTATGTAGAGCATCCACTGTCGATCAACCTTGTCTAAATCCATTCTGGTATTACTCTATTACATTTCTGTGAATTTTCAGTTTATATGAATATATTTAATTGAAATTTTGCGTACAATATTTCAAACCATAGAGTGCGGCACTTGCAACCCCTTGGATATCGCTTTTTCACTCCTAGAATCTCCTCTCGTTCTTCTCCCACCTTCTTTTTACCTTTCTCTAGGACCAACATACTTCAGAGTTCCCCTCTGGTGACGATGTCTCGAGCTGCGAATCTGCACTACGACGATATTTTCTTTTCTTCTTGATTCATTTATTATTTGTAATTTTTTTTTTTTTATTTTTTTTTTCTCTTTATTTCATGTTGGTTTATATATTGTATGTATGTACTTTATTTGTATTATGTCCTGTAGTTGGTTAACTGTTGGACAAATATATCATATTATTATTATTATTATTATTATTGACACTGCTGACTGCTAGCGGATTATCTGTGGCTGTCTCCCGATTTTCATGAAGAACCTCTGTAACTTAGACATCCGTAATTTTTAACTTTCCTCACTTTATTTGACAGAGTTCTACTATCAAACCCATTCTCGTGCGGTGTAATTTTCATTTTTTGTCAACCGTCATGAATTTTGTTGTTTCATCGCCATTTTCAGTTTCTACACGAATTCATACTTTTTTTCTGATTTTGGACATTTATGGTATGTATTCGGAGTTAGGATTGCCCATCTTTTGAAACAGAAAACGGCAGACGTGTTTTGCTTCTCCTTCTTGTTGCTTCTTACCTTTTTCATCCTCAAGTTCTGGTTTGAAAAGATGTAACGGTATAATAGCAGCTTTGACCGGCTTTCGAATAATCTTTCATTTTGTTATTACAGATTTAGACAAAGAACAAATTTCGCTAGATGTAATTGCGTGGTTGACAATCAAATAACTGCTTTTGCTTTATTTTCTCACTTCTTTGGCAGCATGATTTCTATGTCTATTGTACAAATCATCGACCTTATTTAGTTCAGAAGATAGATATTCCATACCTTTCCGAAATCAAAAAAAAATATTAGGTAAAAATACCAAATAAGAAGAACTGGGAGAGAGATTCTTTACAAAGAGTGGACTCTAACTGGTATACAGATGGCTCCAACGCGGAATATAGCGTAAGAGCTAGTATGGAAGCAAGCCGGGAAAGTCCCCTTCGACAAGCTTCACCAAGGACACGACGGTGTCCAAACTGAGGGAGCAGCAATTCATCACTGCGCTAGAGAAGTAGATAGATAGACCGAGCTAGGTAAAAGCATGGCTATTTTCTCAAACAGCAGGTAACTGGGACTGCATAAGGGCCTTAAATCAGGTGGATTCCAAAACGAAATCGCAAATCAAGTCCATCAACGAATAGATACATAAGTCCAAGAAATGGTGGCAAAAATCTCCAGTACAAGGAAATGCAAAAACGTTCCTTAAGGAACAGGAGCCTGAATTTACTACAGATTTGCTGAATAAAGACAGGAAGACTGTCAAAATGATAGTAGGTCTTCTGTGCGGTCATTGTAGACTAGAGAGGCATATGCAGAACATAGGTCTAGTAGAAAATGTTATCTGCAGATTCTGCAATGATACAAGATTAAAACAAAAATCTAAAAGTTTTGATTTTTCTAGAAATTGCGAACACGAAAATAATTTTGAAAGTTTCTCAGACACATTCGCATGGCTGCCCTCAAATTTGAAACACCTTATGCATATATATACTATTAATTATAAAAGAAACTATAACACAGCTGTCCCAATCTTGATTCGTTAGTTCCCTTTGTTCTCTCTTTAATTTCTTTGATTTTTGTTTTTCTTGCTTACAATTAATTTAATAATTGACGAAATAATTTTTCGACATTTTCAGAAAAACTAAAAATATTTCAATTTCATTATTAATTTCTGTTGAAGATATAGTCATAATCATAATTTAGCATTGTGCAATCTAGAAAACTAGTCTAAATTAGATAGACAACTTTTTACTGGATGCTACCTAAATTTAAAATCCTAGTTGCAGAACATTTTTTATGTCGCTTTTATACAAAAACCACCTATAAAATAGTATAATCTATGTATTAGATTCTTTTACAGGGTCTTGTGATTTCGAAAAACAAAAGCATTGATCATGGATTGAACACGCACAGGTAACATTTTAATATAATAGGAAAATGGAACAGCAACTTGTTTGTAATTTTAAGAATTAAACATCCAATAGAAAAATAGTAGTCTTTTAAAGTTTAACGGTTTTACAATTTTTTATGATACAATTTTAAGTTTACTTATAAAATATGTTAATAAAAATTTAAAAACACTCTGTGTATAGTATTAATCGTTAATACTACTAATAATATAATTATCTTAAAGACTGAAATGTTTTTAAAATCTTAGGTTAGCGATTTAATATTGTTTATTGAACTGTCAATCAACTTAATCGGAAAGTTAATCCTTTAACTCCTAAATACCTGAAAGATTTTGCTGCACATAAGCTTAAACTAGCTACCACAATATTTTTAACCTATTTCTATATGGTGATATCGTTTTAAAAACGAAACTTGAGTCCTATTGGATACCTATAACATATTTCTTTGTTAAACATGTTTACATACTATATTATCTTCAGTTTCATTAGAGTTCCAGTTAAATTTAATGAAAGCTTGCGGAAGATTAGTGATTCTGTAAATAACAATTTGTATTAAAACTCTATTTAATCTTCTTTCACATAGGTAAGATCCCACTATATGTTTGTCTGTTTCAGTACTCAACATAGTTTGCAGAAAAGCTCATAGTGTACCGGCTGGGTAGCATTAATGTTGCCTAAAGGGCTTTCGTCCTTGCTTATGTGAAATCCCCGAGGGTGTTGAAGCTTGAAGAGGATGTCGTTCTAGACCACCGCACGTGAACCTTGTCCCGTTTATTTACATATCTCCTAAGCTACTTACTGGGCAATGTACGTCATGTAATTACATTTTGTATTTACGCTTAGATATATGTAAAATGTAAAGTAAAATTGAAGTTTACCGAACTGCATTCGAAAAATAATTTTACTGCTTTATAATATAAAAGTAATGTAACTATGGGGTTTAACAAAATTACCTAATTACATGTACATATGTATGAAAAAGATTCGTTTTAAATAGCTATTAAACAATGCACATCTGAAAACTACGAAATTCAAATTTCAAATTTTAGGGTTCAAAATTCAGTTAAAGTTGGTCAATTTCTTTGTTTATCCTGCATTTATACAGATATTGCTGATTTTTCAAGACCACGGATATGAAGTAAAAAAATTGATAGGCATTGTTAGATGGTATGAATAGTGAATAGTGTATTCACCCCAGCTGGTTGGTATTTGCACAAGACCAAGATAAGAGACATAAACATACATATTAGAATTCAAAAAGAATAGTTGGCAGTTGAGTGACTTACAGCGTTGTTAAATTTATCAAGTCAACTTTTATTAGTCGTACAGCTGATCCTTCTATTGTAAAATATTTTTATGAATACCTATTAGATTTTAGCTATTTGTTATAAAAAAAGCTTTTTATGAAATTTTGTGGGGTCCTGGGAAGAACTGATGTAGAAGAAACAGGACAAAATATTTACAAAGAAGGCTCAAAGTGTCCACGTGCACGTAAAGTTCGGCATGTTGTCGCGAAAACGTTTTGCTGCAACAAAAACGGAACGGCAATGATGCACTAAATTTTTCATGTATCCCCACAGAAAAAAGTAATGGATGTAGATCTGGACTAAGAGCTGGCCAAAGATTGTGATTTGATGGAATGATTGAACTGCTACCTGTTATGATTAAACCGCTTTTCAATGGTTATCTGTTCGAAAGCTGTTTAGCCGTAATAGGTGGCTTGTTCATTAAAGCAGTAGTCGTTGAAATAAACAGGTATATCTCTTCGAAACCTGTTCAACCGTAACAGGTAGCGATTGAAATCACAACAGCTAATTCAAACCCCGCGTCATATTCGTGAGAGTCATTTGAATTGGTCGCCGACACCTACCGAAAGTAGGAGTGCTGAAGAGTGGTCCAAGGTCGCCATACCTACTTATATTAACAATAGTTTAATTTAAAAGTGATATTTATACTTAATAAAAATACAGTTGAAAATAATGTTTTGAAGCCACGCTGAAAGTGAAACACTTCTGGTGGCTGAGTGATGTCAGAACGTCACGGTAACACTGACGTGTAAACCACGCTAGAGACGAAAACCTTTTGGTCAAAAGAAGAGTTACCGTGAGCTTCTGGTACCACCAAACACCCCTTGCTCCTGAAGAAGCCACTGACATTAGTTTCTGACTTAACAAATGTGGAAAATGCCGGGATCATTTACTATTATTGCCTAACAACCCCTTCCAAACCACTTCCCATAAACATAAATGCCTTGTGAAAACCAGTAGGCGACTCACATGGTCTAAAGTTGTTGCTCATGGTGAAACTCGATGTATGGGTGTCGCAACTTATCTGACTACAAGAGCCGAAACCCTAATATAGAGTGCCATGACGATTAGCGTGTTAATTTTTATATGATGGTTATGTGTTATTGTATGTAGTTTACATACAAGTAATACTTTCCAAAAACAGAACGGTAATAATAAATCAATAATTGCATCTTTAAGTTAAATTTCTCTTTATTTTATTATTAATAGAGACTATGAATATGTAATGAATATGGTTGATGTCGCATGTGGCAGAAATTAATTAAAAACTAAGCTCATTAATTACCATCAATTATTTGCTCTTGCTCTAAGTAATATAAAAACAATGTTCAATAAAGAAAGCAATCAAAAATTGACCATAAATATGAAGAATAAATACAATAAAAGAAGTAACAATTTTGTTTGTTTTATTACAAAGAACGTAGAAAATGAAGCACTATAGTATAGATATTGGCCAAATTGGATCCCATCGACGGCACCTTCTTGCTATAGATGCAACTGCATTTAATGTATTGCCAGGTGATATTTCTCGCGCCACATTAACTATTCTATTTCGAAAATGTTCGTCTTCAGATTTTATTGCATAAATAATTTTTTTAAATTAATTTTATAAGAAAAATGGAATAATTGTCTTCCAGCAAATGATGGAAGATTTGGAATGGATACGGCCTTAGTTTATATTTAAATGTAAATTTTTACTTATAGTCCCAACCTTAGCTAAGGTCAATGTAACCTAAAATTAGCTTCAAGCTGCTCAAATTTCCGATAACCCATTGATTCTCCATCAGAGTAAAGTTGCTAACACATTCTAACACACGGCATTACCAAATTAAACATAAACTTATAGCATATCACTTAACTATTCAAAATTCATATTTGTATTAATAAAAACATAAGAAATCAAATTTACATACAATTCCTTACTTATTATTATCGTTAAGTGAAATTGAATAACAATAGCGTGATGTCCTACTGCTGCATACACTTATTTGATTTAAAAATCTACAAAAAATGTTTTCCCCCTGAAATGAAATGACAACAGCACATATTTTCTTTTACAAAAAGATCCCACATACAAAATTCGAAGTGAAAATAATCAACTAATTAGTAGTTGGTTAAATAGTAATTATATAGACGAGTCGGTTTCAAAAAAGTTAAAAATAAATAACCCTATTCTATAACCCCACGAATTTACGATATACCTAAGGTTCATAAACATAATATTCCCTTAGGGTCCATTTTATATTGTATGCAGTCACGTACATACAATTTATCAAAATTCTTATCCAAAATTCTTAGTAATACCTACCTATTGTAGGAAAATCAGAGAACAGTATAAAAAATTCGTGGGAATTTGTTAAATACGTAAATAAAAAAATGGTACCACATAATTACGAATTAGTTAGTTTAGATGTGGTATCATTATTCACCAATATACCTTTAGATTTAGCTTTATCTAGTATAGATAAAAAGTGGGATTTAATAAGAAACTATATAAATTTACCGAAAAATTAATTCATTTTGGCTGCAAAACTTTGCTTAAATTCTACCTATTTTCAATACAAAAACACAATATACAAACAAATTTTTGGAACTGCAATGGGTTCTCCATTATCTGCAGTAATAGCAAATTTAGTAATAGAGGATCTTGAGCAAGATTCTAAACTAAATTGTCATGTTGAATTTTACAAGCGGTATGTAGATGATTGCATATGTTGCATACCGTTAAATAAAACTGATCATGTTATATACACATTAATTCCTATCATGATAGATTAAAATTTACGTTTGAAAAAGAAAATCAGAATTCTATGAATTTTTTAAATGTTAAAATAATACATAATAACAGGAACATAAAAACAAATTGGTACATAAAAGACATTAGTAGCAACAGACACCTAAACTACTACTCAAACACTTCGGTAAATTTTAAAAAAACGTAATTAATAGTTTAGTTGACCAGGCTATTAAATTAGCACATCCTGATGTTAGGAAAGAGAATGTAAACAAATTTAGATCAATTCTAAACAAAAATAGTTATCCTAAAGAATTTTACGAGAAACTAATAAAAAAACGAATACATAAAATATACAACACAGGCACTAAACAAAATAATAAAATATATCACACAATTCCATATATCAACGATTTAAGTGACAAAATTAAATACGAATTTAAAAAATCAGATATAAACATTACATTTACACCAAATAATAACAGACAGTTATTTACAAATTTAAAAACTAAGATTAAAAAGCATAATCAAAGTAATGTCGTATATAAATTAGAATGCAAAGACTGTAATAAATGTTACGTAGGGCAAACTAGACAGTATTTGAAAAAACGACTGTACAATCATCAATGCACTGTAACACAACATAACCGCGAAAACTGCTTTGTCTAAACATTCTAAAGAATTACGATATAACTTTGATTTTGAAAATGTTAGAATTTAAAAAAAATAAAATAGTTATAAAAAAAGATTAATATATGAAATGATATACATTAAAAAAGAAAATAACGCGGTCAATTTTAGAACAGATATAGAAAATTTAAGTATTATTTATAATAATTTGATCACCTAATCACACCTGAATTTTATAAAATTAAGCTTTTGACTAGGTTTTTTGTCATGTTTTTCCCTAGTCCCTGAACAGAATTGTTATAGCTTGATAAAAAATACATTGATATAAGGATCATTATTCTTGTGATTATTAATTTACATTTCAAAATATCTTAAATTGTCCACTATATTGTAAACATAATCCTATATACCACTGGATTTCTTTGTCTGTAGATAATGTTGTTGATAGGCATGACTAGTTATTTATTTATTATTTGACACGAATTAAATGTCAATTTTATTCCACTGATGAAGTTAAACGAAAACCATTTATTGTATTGTATACATTTATATTAGAAAAGTTTTGGAATAAATTTGATCGTTATTCGAATTGGAGTGTTGTAATTGACTTATAAAAGTGAAAAAAAATATGAGGAAAATAAGATAACCAAAAAAGGTAATAAAAATACATAAGTATACGAAATAATTTCTGTGAGATACCTACTTTTGAGTATGTGCCAATTATTATAGGAAAAGATAGATTAGGTATTTAAAAGAATGCATATCACACCGCACGAATTTCTTCGTGTCATCGCTGTCACGGATAACCCACTTGAAGTCGACTTGTTCAGTATGATGTTTGGCGCCGTGACAATGGAACAGATTAATCTAAAAGCTTGTCGAGTCAGCGACTAAGCATGCAGCTTAATAATGTGGACACTCGCCGACGTCCTCGAAGCGTCGTTGGCAATCGCCTACCGCGATCAATATTATCTCTGTTTCTGGTATCTCTTTATAACATAGAAGGATGTGCATTAGCGTTGCTGCTCACATAGAAAATGTGTGTTTAAATGACTGAAGAGACACTACTTCTGAATATAAATCACAACATATTGTATATGTACGTATGTACACATATGCGTAGATATTTCTAGTAAGTAATTGCGCATTTGATGGAATTCAGGACAAGGAAAACCAACATGTACCGCTTAACAAATTATTATTTTTAATTAATTTTATCGTTGAGTATTTTTCATATGCCTGTAGATTAATAATTTTTATTCTATTTTGCTTCATTTTTCTGACCTTTGCAGTACAGTTTGGAAAGCAATATTACTACTAGCATACTGTTTATGCAAGCTGTATGTATAGGTATTTTGCTACACGTCCTCATGGAAAGTAAAGATTGGACAGTTTCCATATAACAACGTATTGAAAGTGTCCAATCTTTACTTTCCATGTGTGTACATAGAATACATTAAATAAATATCAGGTTTTTGTAATATCTATTTTATGTTTTCATGCCGTCCACGATTTGTGCTTCCTTAGACTGCGAATCACTGTCGTCAACGCTTGAATTGGGGCAGAGAATGGCAGCACTGGGAAGCAGAATGGCATAATGTCATCTTCAGCGACGAATCGCGATTCTGGCTAGGTTTGCACGATGGCCGTAAAAGGCTACTACGCCGGCGTGGAGAGCGATGCAATATTGGGTTTGCTGTTGCATGTACACATGTACACAGAACTGTTGGGGTAGGTAATGGTTTGGGTGGTATTGTTTATAGTAGCCGATCACTACTTCTGTTTATTCGAGGCAGAATGACAGCTGGGTGTTATATCGATGATGTCCTACAAACAGCTTATCTAAATGGCCGCTCACATGTCCTTTATCAGCAAGATTGTGTACGTCCCCATAATTCTCCTCCAGCAATACACTTTCTCTAAGAAGCAGGCGTTAATGTTTTGCTATGACCACCCCGTTCCTCTAATTTAAACACCATCGATTATGTGTGGGTAATCATGGGGAGGATACTGTCCCCTTTGCACCATCCTCCATAAACTTTGGCGCAGTTAATTAACGAAGTTCACGTTGCTTGCAACGAGGTGCCACAAGCAGCTATCGACCATCTCATTTTGTCGATGCCCACACGTGTACAGAAGTGTATATAAAATTTCTTTCAAATGTTATCGTTTCATTTCTGATGTAAAACTATCACATTGACAACAAATCAAGTTAAACAAATGATTCCTTCTAGGTATAATACACTCTACACTGTCAGTGATTGTGAGTATGTTAACGGTGGTGACACACACTCAACAAAATAACAGTCTTTCTTTTTCAACGGAATTGTTTGCCAATTTATAACATATTGTCCGTATGACTTGCGGCTTATGTGTACAGCGTTTGCCATTACTTTGCGATGTAATAATCACGTCAGTATTTTCAATTTCGTATTAATGATTATGTATGTATATGCTGTTTCTACCACATTAATGCATAATTACAAGACACGCCATGGACTACATTTGAAGCTTATTGACATAATAACAGCACAGGTCAAAAATTAAAAAAATTAAAATTATCTTAACTGCAAGATACTGTAATTTAATTGAAATATGCCAAATTCAAAAAAAAAGAAAAAGAGAATCTATATTTATTCACAAGCACTATACTTAAACATTATTTTCACAAATAAACTTGCAAATTGGTGTTATTCCATAAAAAAATGACAATGTCTTGTGTCACTCATAGCTGGATGAAGAATTCACGGCTCCCCGTGACGTAAACTTTTCAAATTATTATTATTACTGGTATTCTGCGTAATGTACTTGTTCTTTAAGACTTAATAACCTGGACATAATATGAAAGCCAAAGGAATACAGTAAATGATTGTTGTATACACGGTTTCCTACGGAACTGGCTAGTTAGAAGTTTTCGGACTTAACAACTACAGTTTTAAAAATTTTGGGTTCGCAATAATTTGGTACTTACTTTTTGTCTAAAATATTCACAAGTTTCTTGCACTCCCGGTTAACCGGAAGTCGCCACGAACTTTGGTATTTTACATGGAAGAGCCTATGTATTATTACGTTTTTGAATTGAGCATCAAATTCTATGACGATTACAACTAGGCTTTCCTATACCTATCTTCAATTGTTTCTAAGATATTACGATTTTTATAAAAAATTTGACATTTAACTGATTAATTTTCACTTACTGCTAGTGCCAGAGGTTTGATATTTTAAAACTGCCAAATAGTAACTTTGTTTCACCAAAACATAATAACATTTTTTCTTTATATCATACAGGGTATTCGAAAACTTAGGCTATATCAAACAATTTTAAAAGTTGTAAAACTCCATTTTTTTCAAATGGAATACCCTGTGTATTTTGATACTATTAAACGCAAAATTCAATTCTACATCGATTTGCTGTAACACTCCCTATACCTACCTCCAATAATTTCCTTTCTATTCCCATCTTATTTATTAATGGTTCCAAATGGCGGAATAATATTTTATCTAGTAAGACTATGACTTTGACATTACAATAAATTATTGTTTTCAGGAAACATTATTGCTGTGAACCGTTGCGTATTTCGTGTCAGATAAGTATACATTATTGTGAAATATTGGAGTGTACTCAAATTAAGATATTTTAAATTTATTTTATAGTCATGGAGAATACCAAAGAACTGCGAAGACTTTATTTTATTATTTAATATTACGTTGTCTTACAAATCTTGTGCAGATATAATTACTGTTAAGTGTTGTATCTATGTATTTAAATATTTGCATTAAAATTGAGTTTTACAACTTGACAGATTAATACATGTATCATTAATTTTTAAGAACCTGTAAACGTTTGACATTTTGGTGTAATAGTGTCACTATTTGACTGTCTTAAAATGCGAGACCTCTGGCATTTCTGACTTTGCTTGATCGAACACTAGAAATAGTAATTCAAATATCTAACGAAAATTGTCCCACACAATTAATTTCTCTTCATTTTATCTCCCTCCCGGAAAACTTGTACTAGAATCTCTGAAAAAGGATGTATCTTCTTGTGTTTCAGAATCCTGCGGACAGATGATTTTGAAATGCCCAAATTTTCAGAAGCAGCATAAATTCTGATTTGAGTAAGTTCCAATGCTTTCCATTATTTTGTTTATAACCTACACAATAGTGTAAAGTTATTTGAAACAAAATACGTAACGGTTAACGATTACAACAACAACATTTTCTTCTGAAAACAATAATTTATTGTAATGTCAAAATCTAAGCTTACTGGATAAAATATTATTCCGTCATTTGGAAGCATTAATAAATAAAATGGGAATAGAAAGCAAACTATTGGAGATAGGTATAGAGAGTGTTGCAGCAAATCGATGTAGAATTGAATTTTGTATCCAATAGTATCAAAATATACAGAGCGTTCCATTTGAAAAAATTGACTTTTACAAGTTTTAAAATTGTTTGATATAGCATAAATTTTTGAACGCCCTGTATGATATAAAGAAAAAATGTTACTACGTTTTGGTGAAACAATGTTATTATTTGGCAGTTTTAAAATATCAAACCTCTGGCAGTTACAATAAGTGAGAATTAATCGGTTAAGTATGACGGGATAAATATCAAAATTTTTATAGAAATCGTAATATCTTAGACTCACTATAGGACACCCTAGTACCTAATCGTCACAGAATTTGATGCTGATTTCAAAGGTAATATTATATAAGGTGTTCCATTTAAAATAACAAAGTTCACAGCGACTTCCGGTTAACCGGAAGTGCAAGAAACTTGTGAATATTTTACACAAAAGTAAGTACCAAATTATTGCGAACCCAAAATTTTCAAAATTGAAGTGTTTCGTTAAGTCCAAAAACTTCTAGCCACTTCCGTGGGAAACCCTGTATAATTATAAAACAGCCCGTGCATTTCTTACATATCGGTTCAATAAATCCTGCCTGTATTAGCATAGTTCCACATTTATTAGTTAGTCTATATTTGTACAAAAAATAATTGCAAAAGACTAGCCAACATTGATCTAAAACATTAAATGAACATGTTATAATTTTAAATGTGAGAGCAATGTTTACATAGGAATTATAAATAAGACAGAATTCAAAATATTACTTTCATATTTATTCAGTTTTGTATCACTTTATAAATACATAAATCTTTTGTTTTGAATAACTTTTATGTGAAATAATATTTACTTCGTTCAAATTATCTATTGTTCAATTTTCTTAAGCAAATACCGCAGCTGGTGTCATTTATCTCATTTTTATTTCATTTTATTTAAAAATTTCTACGGAGACCTATTGCAGCGCAATAGATCGTAAGAAACGTCAGCCTAAGTATACGGCAGAGATAATAGTCGTTACGTGTACCTAGATATTTATTATCGCAGCGCTTGTGCTTCTGTTTACTGTAAGATTTTGTATTTGCCCAAAGTTAATGCAAAACAGTAGGCAAATGTAAACAGAATTACAAAAAATGTAGAATGGTAGTAACTAAAATACAAATATTTCATTAAAAATCGTCTTTATGTCTCGCAAATTGGGTCCAAATTTGCAAAATGGACACAGAGTGCAACAGATAGTAGCTAGCGAACAAACAATGGCATTAGACATTGGATAAACCTATGATTCTTAAGAAATAGTTTGAAATCATTGTGTTAAAAATTGGCTAAGAACCATTTCACATGAGCTTCAATAGATATATTCGTAAATTACAAATCGCAATATGAAAGATTTCTTACAGCTCTCGTACAGCAACATTGAAATTCGCTAACAAAGTTTGAGAATGTAAGAATTTCTTGTCTTTAGATCAGTTTCAAATCTATCAACATTAGTTTAATTTGAATCAGAATAAAAAATATGACCAAATGGTAATTTAACTAACTTCTTAAACGTGAAAGTGAAAGATTTTAAAACAAGGATCTACACATATCGATTTTTTCTCAGTGAATTATTATTGCTTCTTAGAGGTTGACGCCTTACATATGTGTATTATTATGAAATATTTAATATTTAATTTTAATTGCAGTTGAAATGTTGCCGTATATATCGACCCCTTCCTTTTATATTTACTTACAATTACTACTATAATAAATCATGTTACAAAACTTTATGCAAAAATCAGGACCTTAGTCTAAACGCGTATAGGAGATACACGGGGCATTTTCTTACTGATAATTTGAAAGGCATCAAAATCAAAACAACTTCTGGCTCGATTCGCGAAGCTACAACATCAACGAATCCTTTTTACCAAGAGAAGATCTTCACTGTTGAACAATTATTTAATAAACAAAATGATAAGATTTATGCTAGATCGCCCAAAGAAGCAAAACAGGTGGAGTAGAAAGAGGTCATCATCCGTAATGGTTTGGTGAGGAGTGAGTTATGGAGAAGTGACAAACATTCATTTTTGTATAAGAAAGAATAAAATCTCAGCAGTCGTGTATCGGAAATAATTTTTTGCGTTGTAAAACCATGAAACCATACATTGTCTAACGGTAAGCCATGGTCATTCCAGCTCAAGATTGGCCTTCCTCTAGTCTGGATCTTAACCCTTTAGATTATATGTTATGGTCAGATATAGAGGACATGGTGTGCTCGAAAAGAGATCCAAATTTAGAATCTCTGAAGCAATCTCTAAGACAAGCAATTGCAAATTTCCTAATGGAGAACGCACGTGCTTCAATAGATTCTTGATCATTACGTCAGAGGTCCTGTGTTATGGCAAATTGATCTAATATATAACATATGTAAGATATATTCCTAATAATTTTATATGTTTGTTACTTATTTATAGGCTGGCAAATACTATTATATAAAACTGGTTATAATAAGAAGAATACAATACGCATATAGGCTTTTGAATAACTTATTTCTCTCCTTGCCTGATTACTGTATCAACTTCAGTGGTATATATAGTTGAAAGCCGAAAATAATGTAATTATTGCAATTATATTATGGCGCTTTAAGCTCTTTCGTAAAGGCTACTACAAAATTGAGTTCTTTTCTTTTATTTGTGATAAATTGGTGGTCCTAAAAAGGACTTTTTTGAGAGAAAGGAGAAAATGTATTACAGGAAAGGCTGGATGTGTTGCAACACACGCCTGTAATCGTCGGGTAAATCTTGCACTGATCAGCTGCCGGTGTACAGTATGCATTGAAGTTTGTGACATGAGAAATAATTTTTTTCTCGTTTACGCTTACAGATAGACCCAAGGTGTATTATATGTTTTTGGTTCTAAATCGTTGTAGCTATCATCCCTTAAAAGCATGCTTTGTATTTCGCGGACACCCTGTATATATTATAATTGGTTTAAATATTCTACGCTTCCGTTTCTGAGGAAATATATCGAGGTCTTCTTTTTTGTGAAGTGTAACATTATTTTGATTTTTATTATCAAAATCAGTTAACTCCTTTAATAATAGAATTCATTTTGAGCTTTTGTGTGATATTGTGATAAAGGCGTAAAACTAACTTTTATAAAATAAACTACAAAAGTCCAAATATATTTTTTAAATTAACCTCCTCCTGCCTTGATGCATAAACCGTAGATGTAGACGAGCGCTAATGTGCCAGCTGTCCCAACTTACAAGCAAGGAATTCATATTAATTTGTTAGTTATAATTTTTATTTTAAGCTGTGCTGTCCAAATCTTAGATAAGGTAGTCTCCCCATAGAATTAAGTGTTATCGAAAACAAATCTATATATTAGATTTATTTATGGATTTGGATTGCATAAACTACAATCTAACAAAGTAAAAGGGGTTATCAGTGATTTATTGACATCATACTTGTTGAGCAGAAAGTGAAAGTGGCAAACAACATTTCTGAAAAGTTCTGTGTGCACACATGACTTTATTTGAGACCTTATATGGTCATACTTAATATAAGTATAACATACGTCTACACTGTAAACTTATTCTACTTATTCTTGCTGTTAATTTTTACAACATGAGTTATAAATTATACACTAAAACGTGCCTTTTTGAAATTGAGAAATGTTTTCTCGCAAATTTATTATTAAATTACTCAATCTCTATTGTCAAAAGCTCTCAAGATTAAATAAACAACATACGTTGTCGTGATAATTTTTGGAACTCTTGCTATTCTATATTTGATTTTGTAGGAACGAATAGCTATATAATAACAGGGTGGGATACAAAAAATAATCCATTTTGAAAACAAATTTCTTTATTATTTACCCATTCTTCTTTGTATTGTGTAGCAAATACCAATGTGTGACCAATGTGAACCCAATTGCAGTTACATGGTTTATAATGTGTTTTATCTCAGACAAAGTACACACTACTAGCAACAAAGAAATCAGTTGGTTGTTACTATTGGAAAACGTAGGGGTTGAGGTATCTACCATCGACATCCCGTCAACTTAAACCTTAAGGTGGCGTACTAGGCCGATGGGATGCGTGGCTGGATAGAAAACCAGTCTCTACTAGTCCATCGTCGGATAATGGGCGCATCCCATTGAATCTTACATTACCTCTGTGGGGCTCTGCTGAGGGTGGATCTTTCTTTCACTAACTGCTCGTGTGATCAACCATGAGAAAGAAGTAACGAAAAACATGCCAGAGAAAGCCAGAGAGGAGGGTATAAATGATAGTTATGCCACCTCAGCTAAGGACTTGCACCAATGGAGGGGAGAAAGAAGGCTGAAGACCATATATCAGAGGAAGGAGACCGCGACAACTCAGGAACCGAGTTAGAAGAAGTTGGAAAATATACCACTTCCAGCTTCACAGGACGCATCTATGAAATGAGTGTTAAGAAAGAAACAATTGCCATCCTGTCAAAAGCGACTACCCTCACTGCTGACAAAGAAACGGCAGTGAGAAAGGCAATTGTAGAGGAAATGTTCGGGGCTTTCCAACATCCTGTTTCTTTCAGAAGGAATCGGACTAATTGACCAGCAGTAAATAGAGCGAAAATAGTTCTTTTAGGTCTCAGTCTATTATCACCCTAACACTACATACATATGTAGGTATGTACTATCGAGGACAAAAGTAATGCATCAAAATGCAATAAAACGCGTCTATTGTGAGCTCTATGTTCTGAATTCTTATCGATGTAAACATAAGTGGGTAACTGCAATAAGCCGTATGGCCTCAGGCCAAAGGGTAGCGAGCATTTAAAAGAATTTAAACCTAGCGAATTGTGAATATATTGGAAATGAGTATGATGATACTGAATTCAGGTAGAGAAAAGAGTTTATGATAAATCGGTGATTATGTTATCGTGCAAATTATTGTTTAAAGTACAACAATTATAAAATTAGAAACTTTAATATTATTTTCTTAGCATTCGCTTAATGAAACAATTGAAACAACACTATAACTACACAACTAAACTATACAACATGTCTAGAAGATATACAACCCATACATTATACCATTAGTTTTCTTCAGAAGTTTTAATCGCTTAAATAATTATGGCACTTACAGTAATTTTAAAGAGATTAAGACTTTAAAGAAAGTAATAAGTAGTATATTATAACAACACATAACATATAACATAACAATTAACACTTCTGAATTAAATTAATTATAATTTTATAATCAAAAACTAATCAATCCGGTGTACTTGGAAACTCTCTAACTCTCAAGATAACTAACAGGTTGTGTAAGGTATTATATTATAAGTTATATAACTTTAGGCCCAAAATTTTTAGTAGATAATACTATTCCATTAGATGAATTAATTTGTAATGTAGAGTACCTATATTATTAAAAATTCAGTAGAATCACATACACAAAACACATTACGGAACAAGTTAGTATAAATAAATGATCTTTACTCAAATTAATAGTGTTTGAATTAACCTAAAAGTAGAAAAGTATATGAACTGTGCTGACATATGCGCATAAAGGTTAGAAAAATACATTCATTATATTTGTGTTCTAATAAATTAAAACTAAATTCATTATTTTGTGATTGCGTAAATATTAAAAAATATAAATTTCTTTAAAGCTACTTTATTTAAATCGTTTCGTAATAAGGCATCGGAAACAATTCGTTTTTCTATAAATAGAATCGAGTTGTTATATTGAAAAGCATGTTATTGAAAATTTACATGTGTAAAACATACATGTTTTATCCATATACCTACCTATAATAGCAAACAATATATACTTTTGTCAAAGAAACAGCTTGTGCTTACGAAATCTAGTTAAGAATTCTAGTCTTCTTAATATAAAGAGTAAATGCAACTATTGTAAATTATATGAAATTATAATATAGAATAGAATAGAATAGAATAATAATTTATTTCAAGAACATGCGTACAAACGTAATACATGTATGAATAAGGTCAGAAAAAAAGAAAAAACAAGTAATTGGTATTGTATACCATAATATCTTGATAACTACAATATTTTAAAACTTAATAATACTCTTCTACGCTATATAGTTCTCTATCTACTAGGTAGTTACGTAATTTATATTTATATTGTGAGTAAGTTTGACAGTCTTTTATCTCCCTTTCTAAGGCATTGTACAATTTTTGGGCTGCATAAAAGCAGCCTTTTTCAAACTGACTTAGTCTATGAAGTGGAAGTTGATAATTCGCATTTCTGAAGGAATACGAATGAACTCTAACATCATTAAAACTGTGTCGCTGGTTGTATATAAAGCACAGACATTTGTAAATGTATGCCGATGGAAGAGTCATTATTCTGAGCTGTTTGAATACGCCCCTACACGAGCCTCTAGATTTTTTCCCAGCTAGTATTCTTAGCACTTTCTTTTGTTGCTTGAAAACGTCAGCTGCACCACTTGATTGTCCCCAAATTATTAAACAGTACGACATTATTGAGTAAAACATTCCATAATAAGCCGTAAGTAGTGTTTGTACATTTGCACTTTTTTTAGTTCCCGAAACACATAGCACTTCCTACTTAATTGTTCCGTGAGAGCACTTGTATGTTGGGACCACTTTAAACCACTATCAATTATTACACGTAGGAATTTAGTATGTGGTATAATTTGCACGCTTTACATTTGCGAATCTTTCTACCTCAAATTTACCTGCTAGGTATCTGTCTCTAATTCTAATTACAGCCGCCCAGTGCGAGTAGTCAAATGTGTCGAATACCCGCGGAAGGCCATATCGCTTGAAATCTGATTCATTACTTTAGCCCTCGATAGTACATACTATCGAAAATTGCTCTTAGCACATACAATAAGAAACTTAAGAAAGTTCGTTCAATACAATCTAAAAACATTTCCACAAGTAAGTAATAAAAAGCGGAAATTGGTTGCAACATAAATATTAAACGTCAATACTTTAATAACCGTCTTAACTATTTTCCAGAAAATGTAAATGATTTAAAGGAGGAACAAGAAATATGCTTCCACTCGCATATTCTCTCTATAGAAGAACGATACGAGAGCTACTACGAAAACATGATAAAATGATATGATGTATTTTCTTTTTAGATTCAAACTAATCTCTAAAATTGAAGTTACATTGCCCAATGCAATAATTTGAGATTGGTTCCAAACGGACTGCGTTAAAGATGTACTGTGGCATACTGAAACCTAGGAACCTACTGTGAACTGTTACATTTAGCAAATCTCGAAGGAGATCATGCAACCAAATCCTAAATAAAAAGTTTTCTTATAATATTACGATTTTCAAAAATGTTATATTTGTATGTATCTTAAAACATCCAAATTTGTGCATAACTATTCATCCAACAATATTATTAATATCTGTACAAATGTCATATCAAGGTATACTAGCGTATACAAAATTTTACCTGTAATTAGGTAGAGAATGTGTTAATTACTAACATTCTAAACATTGTATAAGATAGCACATATTTTTAAAAGTAAACAACAATCCACTATTTAAACACTATTTGATAAAAAATTGAAAAAGGAGAACGTTCACCATTGTATTTGCTGGAAAGTTTCTCCTAAACGGTACAATTCAAACTTTTCACTAAATAATAGAAAAAGCCATGAATGTTGAACGATGGCAAAGGAATAGACTCGAGAAGCGGGAGAAAACTCCTGCATCTCCGAAGTTATATTTGTGGAACAATAAAAGCTCGGGAACTTTGCGTTTACATCTGAACGTATTCGCGGCATTTTTCAGATATTTTGTAAACATAATATGTAGTCCTTGTCCACTATGTCTTCAAAGAGAAAATAAAGCATTAATACAACTGCCGGACAGCAAGTTTTAGCATCTCATAAAAGACACCGATGTCTCTTATATTAAATTTACGTGACATATGTACATACCTTAGATGATCTGCATGCATATACCTACATATTCCTACTGAATAGTTTTGCATTTTGTAGTGTTAATATAATGCTCATGTATAATAATAATAAGCAACTTGAATTAAAAATATGTATTTCACGTAATTACACAAAAATAGTATATTGAAAAATTAAGCGAAATTTCTGAAATCTATTAAAAAAACCGTATAAAAAACTTAAATATATTGTAAACTTAAATTACGCAAAATTGTCTAAGTATAAACAAACACAATAAAAAGAAATCGGAAATTAATTAGTATATACACATATGCTAACCAGAAATAAATTCCAATTTTAGAAATAGAACAATATAGAGGAAATGATATCGAAGGCTTCCACGGCCCGAGTCTCTATTATGGAGGGTTTCCGGGTATCTTGGTTAGTATCGCCAATTACCGTGACCTTCTAGAGTTTCGGTTATCGAAAAAATAAAATTATCACGAGAGAACTTTTGAATAATGATTTCAAGAAAGGCTTGAGCGCATATGAGTACGAGGAAAGTTTAAAATAGCCATTTGGAAATCTCGCATCAGCATTGGCTACTGTTCATACACGGTATAAAGAATTTGGACGAGGTTGCAAGTCGGTGGTACACAAGAAAGGAGCTAGTCCTCCTTTAACTGCTATTACCGAGAACATTGCTGCGATGAAGAAGATGGTGGAATGAGGAAGATGGAATTACCTTTACAATGATAGAGTCCAAACCAAAAAATTGGATCCTCGCAAGTGAGATCAATATGGCAAGATTATTTGCATTTGAAACAGGGTGTAACTCGGTTTGTACCCCATCATCTAACAGATTTACAAAAAGCAGAATCTGTTAGAATTTGCCAACAAACTCTAGATATGTTGAATGCTGGAGTCCATTAAATTGTTTCTTTCATTGTAACTGGCATTGAAATGTACATATCGTCTTTTGAAGTTCCCACTCGCTAATGCATGAGGATGAGGAAACCCCTATAATGGTAAAAAAACAACGAGTAATGGAAAAGGTTATATACGCAGTATTTTTTAGAAGTACGGGTTTGGTGGCCACAATTAAATTAGCAGCTCAGAAGACAGTTACCACTTTGTTTGCACATGCGTTCGGTAAAATGCCAAGAAAGGAAATCATGTTACATCATGATAACGCGTCCGCCTATACAGCAGGGAGACCTGTTCACTATTTAGCGGAAAACAAAATCAAAAAATGGAAGAACATCCTTTACCGGATTTGGTGATGTGTGACTTCTGACTATTTTTTGAGCTCAAAAAACACTTCAGAGAGAAAAGATTCCAATCAGAAGAAGAGATTGACATCGCCGTTAAGTGTTTTCTTGATAATATCCCTAAGGACAGTTGGTTAAACGCTTTTACAATATGGAAGGAGGGAATGGTTAAGTGAATTATGGTAAATGGCAATTACTTCACTGATCATATTTAGAATAAAAATTCTACAAACTTGTATCGATCTTCCTATTCTCAATAATTGTAGCTTATCCCTAGTAATTTGGAAAGCTGGAAAATATAATAACAATAATAATAACTACATTAGAGAACATGGTTGATAACGTAATTATAAGCACTTAATTACCACATTATCACATTAAAGGTGAAGTGTGGTCTCAGACTTTTTTCCCCAAACATTAGCAAAATTAAATCCTCCATTAAGGCTGTCTCATAAATTTACTTCATAATAACAGTTAATTGGAAAAGAGTTTCATAAAGTTGACAAGAAAGAATCTCCCACATGTGATGACTGAGAGCCAAGTTATACCCAATATCTTGTATACTTGCCTAAATTAATTCATTGATTGATTGCTATCAAGGTAGGATAATATTTTAACATTCCTAACACTGAGGCTTGCTTACTATTGTATTATTCCGACTTTAATTTCGTTTTACTCAAACAAGTTAGTTTCCTTGATTAGATTTAATAGCCTATTCCAATGCGTTTTGCATAGCAAGCCTTCGTTAATTTAATGCTGCACATTCGAAGAGAATGCAGGGGGCTGTCCCCTCCTCCTTATTACAGAATTTGCATAAAAGTTCATCTTTATAGATTCCCCATATCTGATACATCGACGACCATATCCTGTTAATAGACAGGTTACTGGTCTAAGTTAAATCCTGTTTAATACAAGTAAGTCGGCAGTTAATCGTTATGACGGTCGTTCCATCATGCGTTTGCTATGCTTTTGTCCAGGTACATGGTTCCCATTTAGTTGTTGTTTTTTTACTGTCCACTCATGAGTTGCATCACATACTGTACTCTGTATAATGCCTATACCTGGCTGCGGTCCAGCAAATTTCATTTGGGAGCCTTTCTTCGGTAAATGGTGTGAAATTTTGTTGCCCATTCTACCCCCGTGCTCTAGCACCCAGACCAAGTTGACGCTGTTATATAATCAGGTGTTTCAGACAGTGCCCTGCTAGTTTGTAGGATATATAATGCGATGCTAGGGTCTTTAAAGCTGCCTGACTTCCCGAGACAATGCAAATTGTTTCCCTCCGCGGTTGGCGATGCAGACCAACGCCAACGCACAGGTTTGTATAGGATATACATATTTCTGTTTGAATTACCGTGGTGTCTCCAAAGTGGTTCACATACTTTGTAACCCTGGTTTTCCTCATACACACCAACACCGGAAGTACTAACTGATTTTAAGCTATCTATGTACCAGTTTTCGATTCTCGGTTTTCACTCTTCACCATGTCTCCGTCCATCTCAATTCAAAAAGGCTTTGCAGGGCTTGTCGCAGAAGATCCTGGTGGTTGCCATGTCACTGCCCATATAAAATACTGGATTTCTGACTATTGTTTCTATACTAGTGTATCCCGATGGGATCTTCAGTTGTTAGTGTTTTTTAAGCTGTACGCTCCCATTCTTGTCTCCCCATGATAAAAATATCAAGGGGAGATAGGTTTAGTGGTCTCCATAGCAGCTCCATACTAGCTCCATACACCTGAAATGATTGAAAAAGTAGGGGTAATTATGAAATTCCTGTAAAAGTAAGCAGGTGTTCAAACGTATTGCAAACATACAATTTCATTCTGGTGCAGTTCTTAAAGTGTAAAAAGAGAGTCATTGTTAGAGTGGCTCATAGAGGTGATGAAATAGATTTCGAAAAACTACAGATCCATCGCTATTACATCAAGCATATCAAATGTCAAAAAGAACTAAAGTATTCGTTCAAGTAATTTGTTACCACAATAGATACATATGTATGTAAGTATATGGAAAGGACAGATATCTAGTCAAACATTATGGTGTTTAAAAAAGTTAGCCCGAATAGAGTTCGACCGTCAACTTTACATAAAAAAAATGGGTTACATTGTGTGTACCGTTTTTGAAATACAACAGTGATCAATCTGATTAAAATCGTTAGCCATTAGGTACTCTATACTGACTATGTACTTAGTATATTAGCTACCCACTCCCTTTTTACATAACTCTCTTTCAGTAGAATATATCCTTAACGAAACTGTTTTAATTCAACGTATTCCTCATTTGTATAAGATACTATATAAGCAAGGTAAAGGTATTTTAAACAAAAACAACCTTTGAATTGAT
Source organism: Popillia japonica (assembly GCA_004785975.1). Lineage (NCBI taxonomy): Eukaryota > Metazoa > Arthropoda > Insecta > Coleoptera > Scarabaeidae > Popillia > Popillia japonica. The sequence continues at coordinate 28,184 of SMLS01074880.1, read as the reverse complement.
CCGACCCGCAGTGAAGAACCGCAACATTAACCTAGCAATCGTACAAAGCAATTTGTAATAGTCTACAGGAACGTATCACTGAAATAGCAACTGCACATGTGGACATTTTCCAGAGATAGCATCACTCAAGATTACACCATCTGTTATGGTATATAGTACAATATGACATACTGCAAAATCTTATTACAATAAATTGTTATATTAAATATTTACAAAGCAGTAAAAGCAAATTTAAGGCGACTGTGATGGGATGTAAGACACTTCAGTGTTTGACGAGATATGTATGTATGTCGCAAATAATCAAATACTGATCTTTACTTGCTTGAAGAACAATCCTCTTTCGTGTACAATGTTAACGACTTAAAAATGAAACTCATTAAATGGAAAAATGTAGCAAATTCACATAACCGTTCTGCGATATTTATGTACCCAAATATCAAGAATCCAATAAATATTTAGTAGAGTGATCTGTGTAAACATAGCCGAAGGTACGAGCACAGCACCTTCAAGTATAATTCTTTTCTATTTCTTGTGAAAGCACAAGTTAAATAAAACAATTCAGGTTCAATTATCTTTCAGCATACCATATTACAAGTACTGACAAATAAAATAAAAGCGATAGCTTTGCTTTGAATGGTAGAGAATCTGGCAGTACATACAGAGTGTTAAAAAAAGGTTGTCGGATATTTTACCCAATTATAGTACCGGTGGAAATAAACAAAAAAGTCTTAGTCTTAGTGGGTCCACAATTCAACTGTTTTTGACATATAGTCGTTTGCATATTGTTTTATTATGATAAAAATTTTGAAAGAAATTCTGATCGCAATGTAAATTAAACAAATGGTTATTCAAAGTAAAACTATAGAAATTGTTCTACATGTCCACCGTTCACTTCTAAGCACGCTTCACACATTCTTATGAAAGATCGACGCACTCTTTCGAAAATTTCTGGAGTCCTCCGAATTTCCTCACAACAATTTACGATTCGTTGCCTGAGTTCTTCCAAATTGTTTACAGATCGTGCGTACACTAATTGTTTTAGATGCCCCCAAACATAGAAGTCCTGAGGTGTCAGGTCAGGGGACCTAGGAGGCCATGCAATTGGTCCACCCCGTCCTATCCATCTCTCGTTGTAATCTTGATTTAAGAAATTTCTAACTACGATGGAAAAATGCGCATGAGCTCCATCGTGCATAAACCACATATTTAATCTGTTAAAAAGTGGCACGTCTTCCAACAAAACGGGTAATTCATTTCTTAAAAAATCCAAGTATACTTGTCCCGTTAAACAATTACGGAGAAATACTGGACCAATTAAACAGTCTCCAAAAATAGCAAGCCAAACATTTAGCGAAAAACGGTTTTGGTGATGCAGCTCAACAACAGCATGGGGATTTTCATCTGCTCAGACGTGAATATTATGAAAATTGAATATTCCGTCTCTTGTAAACCCAGTCTCGTCACTAAATAAAATCTGAGCCGCAAAATTAGGAATTTCTGCCAGCTTTCGTAAAACCCAATGACAAAAAACCCTACGTGCATCATAATCGAGAGGAGCAAGAACTTGCACGCTTTGAATGTGGTAGGGATAGAGCTGCTGTTCCCGCATAATTCTCCAAATGAGAGGATGACTGACGTTCAGTTCTGCGGCAAGTCTTCGGGTGCTAATATTTGGGTTGTCTTCTATCCGTCTCAAAATATCTAATTCTACTCCGCGAGAAGAAACTGATCTAAGTGTACCAGAACCACCATTACTTTTAAATGAACCAGTTTCGGACAGCCGGATATGAGGTCTTGAGAAAATTTTATCAGTCGGTAACAACCGATTTGGAAATTCTTCGGCATTCATACGCCGTGCTTCAGTGGCATTACCATTCGCACGACCGTACATAAAATGCATATCGGCCATTTCTGAATTTGTGTACTTATGCATAATTTGAGAACGAAAAAAAATTGACGCAAATGATAAATCTGATGACAGATGTCTGACAGAACTAATTTTAAGTCACAATCAGTTGTTTGACAAAGGTAACTATTCTCAAAACCGAAAAATGATTTTTTTTTTTTGAAATATGCAATCGACTATATATGTCAAAAACAGTTAAATTGCGGACCCATGTTGACTAAGACTTTTTTGTTTATTTCCACCAGTACTATAATTGGGTGAAATATCCGACAACGTTTTTTTAACACCCGGTATATAGACTGATCGAATTCTTGAAAGGTTCTCTTTGCATGATTTTATCGGCGAGCAGACGTGGAATCACGGATTGTTATGGACTGCCACAATATGACTACTACTACAAAGAACCTTCACAGTGTAGTATCATGAGTGGAACTGTAACTTAAATTACCGTAAATTTTGATAATACTGAAATTAATAAATACTATATTAATTAGTAATTAATTATTGTTATTGTAGTGCGTAAAATGTCTCGAATGGGAAAATGTATATGTAGTTAAATCTGTAAAATTTATTGGAATAGCAAATATGTAATTGCATCAGTAGAAACAGTATAATATTTAAATATGTAATTATTAACAGACAATTTCACAATCTGTATTTCTCCATACTGTATTTTTAGTAATGATTTATGCATATACCTAATAACGATAACATAAATAGAATCGTTCATCATATTCCGATATATACACACCATAAGTATTGGCAATTATTATCGAATGTACCAGTACACAAAAATAAAATTATTAAAACACAATCATGCGAGATAAAAATATTATACATATTCACATATAAAACAACTCCAATATTACAGTTTGTGCTCATATTCGTAATTATTGTATTGTAAATCGAACATTGAAATTAGCTACTTGGTTAGCAGTATAAATGTTTTATTATTCAATATTTTTAACGCAATAAAAATATAATCTTTATTACAGTTTAAAAGTCTCAGTGGTTGGTCTGGTATTTCAACTGCATACGAATACGAATTAATTTATGATTCTGCTGTATTATCCTAGGGATACGAATTATAAAATAGGCTATGAAAATAAATAAAAAAATTATGTTTGTGATATATGCCATAATAAGTACACCCTTTATTATACGGATTACCTGATATATTGACTCGCAGATTACAATATCAGCATTCATAAATGAATAGAAAAATTTATATGGACACAATATATCAACTTCAATACACTAAAAAAGTACTAATCGAGTTTTCAAACTCTTCAGTTTCAAACGTGTATTGGCTGCCTGGACTAAATTATAGTGCCGAATGTACACCCAAGGACTTTAGATATGTCCGGTAGCTAGCGGTACAACCTGTGCTCCTGTCACCATGTCCGTTTTATCTTAAAGGGACTAGTGACAGGAGCGCAGGCTGTACCGCTAGATACCGGACATAACCAAAGTCCGTGATGGTACAGTGCTGTAAATAATTATAGGTTATTATACCTTCTTTTTTAATAAGCGGACCTAATCGAAAATAGCCCGCCAAAATATAGTCTTACGATTGGTTTGTTGTCGGTCATGTTTACACTGCCCAAATTTGGTAGTTTAACGACGCCATATTGTAGACACAGCTGCTCGAGTAAATATTTCGTTAAATATTCTTCTATTATCTGTTTGTGTTTCCGCTACGTTTAAACAAGAAAATCCGTTTTTTAAAACTATTTACTTGTAAAAATGGCGCCACAGCCTAGTACAAGTGGATTATCAATATTGCCTCCAAGAAAACGTGTTACTTTGGGGTGTGGGCATTTGTTTCAACAGAGAAAGAAAATTACACTGAACATACACGAAAATTATTGGTAGTAATCCTGCAATAAAGAAAACACAGATAACACAAATTGCAAATACTTTAGGTAACATACATAAATACGTAGTTGTAAATATGTAAATTTATCTTTAACAGCAATAATAGGTGTTTCGAAGTGTTTTCCGTATTCTTGGTGAATATAAAGCTAAATGGCTTTTTTTACGATGGAGAACTTCTTTAAACCAAATCTTAGGAACATATACCTTCAATGAGTCGTTCACCCTTGTATAAATCAGACAATGCTTAGTTTTAAGTAAGTTTTGTGTTAAGTGTAAATAACAAGTACTGGATTTCATTGTAATTCATCATTTAAATGTACCGCCAGAATAGCTGTCAGTTATCATCTGGTCCGCTCAGTAAAAAACAGGGTACCTATACCTAGGTATATTGTCTTCCTATTATAGCAAAAGTAAACTTATATTTATAGAATAGAAGGTTCGTTTCTAAGAATAATCTGTCAGGTGGGCATGAGAACTGCAATAATAATAAAGACACAGAATACTGTTTTGCCAAATTTCTTGGAGTAGCTTCTGAAAAGATACATATGGGTAGGTTATTCCCAGTTTGCTTCACTGTATAGAGTTTGAATTCAGGGATATACAACAAAACATTGATTTTGTTCAGTCTGTTTCATTTATACTATAACAAAATAATTTTTTAGTTTGCATGTGTTGACCGTGTCATGGTTTGTAATATATATACAGTGCAAAAACGTGCACAAGATATACAATACAAAAACTCGTTTCGGCACTAATGTAGGTAGCTTCTTCAGGGACAAGGTGTGTCTGCGGGGTACCAGAACGCCACGGTAAGTCGATGTGTAAACCACGCTAGAGGCAAAAACCTTTTGGTAAGCGATGGATTTTAGGAGGTCACGGTAACTCGACGTGTCAACCACGCTAGAGGCGGTCAGACGGTTTCCATTTTTCCGTTACTAATGCAACGATAAATTCCAGTTCAAAATTTCATGGCTACCTTACTTAATCTCAAATCACATTCTTCGTCAATTAACACACTGATATTTTTCTGTTTTTGTCAAAAATCTTCAACGTCATTTGTTCTAAGTTTACTTTCTTTTCAGAATCATAATATAACCACAAAATTTAGCAACTTTTCCAAATTTAAACCTACCGTCTATCTTCAATAATAACCGCAATGGTGAGGATAGAAAATGAATAAGCCTGATGTATATAACCATATAAGAAGCGCTACTCTTCTGTAAAAATATTCTACTTCTAATCCTTGATGCAGGTGAATTTCAAATTGTTTGAATTTATATTTGAAGTTATATATTTATTCAAAATATATCTAAGTCTGCTCCAATTTTCTCAATCAAAATTTTGTTTAATCTAATTTGACCCCGATATTTAAGACTAAATGAATCGGTTATTACTAAAACACCGTAAGTCATTTTAGTAACATTTTCAGGAAACGAAAAAAACGTCTGGTGAATATATACTTGAAATAAATGGTGTTTTTCTATTTTACATATATTTAAAAGACCAGTATAAACTATTTTTAAGAAAAATAGATTACAGACAGAAATACCGTTGTGAAAAAAACTTATTTAAAAATGTTGACTTAGGGGTTTTTTGAAATAAATGCAATGGTCCGGTATTAACTTTTATTTAAAAGACATGTTGCAGTGAATGTTAATTTCTTTTTGGTTCTTTAACACAACCAGAGTTAATAATTTCTTCATAAAATCCCTTATGCTCTTCGTCAACCCAATGCAGCAATGTTTTGAGGTGTTGGACTTTAGTCGCTAAAATGGGAAGTTGTTTTGAATAGGCCTTTGCCTTCGGGAATTCCACTGTTACGTTTATCTTTCGCTTAGGATGTTCCAAAAGAAAAGTATGCCATATCAAGCCCATTATAAATTCTGAAGCTTGTATGGAACCAGGTTTCTCAGAGTCATATATAAGGTGATGAAATTTTGAAATAGCAAAATTTACTTTTTCGTCTTTACGGAGGTTCGTTGTCTGAACAGAGGTATTATCTTTTTTATAATATTGCGGCCACCATTTCTTAAAATCCAAGATTTCGTCTGTTTGTACTTCGTTGACAGTAAATTTTCTTTGAAGGCTTGAGGTTATAATAACTTCGGTGTATTTATGTAAATTATATATCCGGTCATGCTTTTTTAAACTTCTTTTTATAACTCCAAAATCGCGGTCGCATGGGAGAAAAGAATGGCCGCGTATCGGGAAAAATTGTTGTACTTTTTTAAAGCGGCCAGTATCAACTAGTGCCATACAAAATCGAACTACACAGTGGTTCTTGTTCTGACCTGGACAATTATCCGAAAATAAACGAAGTTCAGTAACTGTTTCAGGCACATGGTTTCTAATGAAATCCATTAGAAAAGAGCAGACTTCATTGGGAGTTTTGGCTGCTGTAGTTTCTGTGTATACATAATAATATGCTTTATCAGTTTTTAAATCATGTATGCAAAATACTGAGACAGACAGCTGTGTTAGGTAAAATAGGTCTTGCAGCGGAATTAACGGCAATTGCAAATTCTGCATTTAGTCAAATGCTACGGCCTCTAAGTCATCACTCTGCTTACATTCATCTGCTGCACTTTTCAAAGCATTATAAAATTTTTGGAACTGAAATAGTTTAGAACTAAAACCGCCTAAGTCAGTTGACTTAGGGTGTTTTAGAACTACATGTTATAAGTTAGCTATTAATTACTCATATTTACATCATGCTGACGTACGGGATTTTAGCACCAAACGATGTAAATATGTTAAGTTTATTGATTTTCGTTCTACATTCAATTTGTCCAAAATATGACTTACGGTGTTTTAGTAATAACCGATTCAAATACAAAACTTACGGTCATTTTCGGTTAAACCGAAAATAAAAGAATTTAAATATTAGGCTCAATTTAAAGAATGTTAAATATATAATAATAATAATATATAATAATATGTAGGTATATCAGCGCCTCAGATTTCAAATTTGCAAGATTGTATATAATATAGGACCTTTGCCTTCTATATAATTTTATGCATGATTAAATTAAAAGATTAATATTTCGGTAGATCCATATTGTCCTAAATTTGATTTATTTCATCATATTGGGAAACTCAGTTGAGTTCGCAGAGAGACTACTTACTGTAAATCAGTGTAATTGTAAACATCGGACAGTATTCATAAGGAATGATCTTCAATCAAAATGGCTTCATCTGTTTACCGACGACAAGTTAAATTAGCAGAAATATTTTTCATATGAGTAAACAGTATTATAGATTTTTCAATTAGGTAGTTAATCATTCGCCCAATCCCTGAATCTGTATAACTTGTCACATTAATGCGAAGAACGTAGTTATATAATTGATAATGCACTGACAAAATCAGTTATTTACGTCCTAGCCAATAATGTCATTTTATTCGACTAATAAATCTGCCAGTTTTCGAAATCTAAGAACACAATCAACAATAAATATTTTAAGAGATTAAAACTTAATCCATGATATAAGTCAATAATATCAGAAGTAAGACTCGAAATTATTATTGTGGCCAACGGAATACGTAAAGCTACTGGCAAACAGGAGATTAGCTACATGATCCGATAATCTGTAATTTATCAGCTGCGTATACCTACTGTATCATTTATTTAAGGTTGTATACGTGTGCATGTAATTTTATAAAAAAGAAATTAATGTTAAGCTGTGTACCTACGTCGCACCGCATCTATCTTTATTAGCTTTGTTAGATTACATAGGTTTTTTTAAGGTTAGATTTACGATTGATGTTTCAAGACGCGACCGTGGAATTTTATAATTTGATTTGCGCGATAATTACTAATAAAGAAATATCTAAAGATGAACTGATAACAGAATATGAATTTAACATAAAAATAATTATGTTTGGTAAAAAGAGTAAGTATTTAATAGTCTATAAAAAAAACCAATAGTGATAACGAAAAAACACTGAAATGTTAGGCTCCGTACAATACAAAAATATATAATAATAATAAATATAATATAATATATCTAATAATATTCAATTACTACAACAACAGATTCATATCTAATGGCGATCAAAAATAAGGAGGTTTAGCTTTCAAGCTCTATTGCATAGGGCGTTATCTTATAAAATAAAGAAGTAAAAGACAAAAACAAAATCAGCATAAGAATATTTATCAAATTTTAAATCGGCAACACTTAAAACAACCCAAACCATAGACAGGAAACATTACAAAATATATACAGCAATTCTGCAAGAGATTCAAAAGGGGAAAAATGTTCTAGTAATTGACAAATGAGACCACAACCCGAGGGGTTATACTTCTGATCTCGATTACTGCAGTAAACTAAACATAGACACTACTAATAGTAAAATTTAACGAGTTAGAAAGCCGGACCCGGACTTTGACTCACCTTATATACAACATTTTTTTTTTTTAAATTCTCGAACCAGCAAACATAGAAGACGTAGCCAAACCATGTAAAGCTGCGAAAAAGCTATTACATTTTTTTCTTACCAGAACTAACTCTCTAACTTTTTATATGCTCGGAATAGATCCGGCAAACCTCATACGAGCAGACTCGCAATAGTAAACATATTTTAAAAATGCAAATATATATGTGCAACTAATTTTAGGATATCAGCTTAAGAATACCGACACATTTTCTCAATAATTTTTTTTAATAACTTTTGTAATTCCGAATATATCGAAGTTCCACGCGCTAATTAGTTCACCAACGTCTCAATAGACTATTGCTGCAGTGGTAGTTTTAATAAACGATACCTACTACTTCAACTTCAATTGCACCCACACCAACTACGAAAAAGTTAAAGAAAAAATTATCTATTTCAATAGCTGCGAAACCAGAAACGATTAAGAAGCATAAGGCAGTTCAGAAGACCCAAGCTTCTCATTCATTTAATCACAGTGTGATTTCACGGACTGTGGGCTTGTTTAGTACAGATAAATTCCGGTAGGTCCAAACACCGAATGACATAAAACCTCAAATAACAAGCTAGACTAGAAGGGAAAGACTGGCAAACTAGCAAATTAAACACATGGAACTTAACAAAGCAGTTAGAGAGGTTAAGTACGAGAAATTCGAAACGCCAGGGAAAGATTTCTCTTAGAATATGCAACAAAGCCATGCCGAAAAGGAAACCAATAACAAGGAGAAATCCGATATACTGGTGGTCCGAAGAAATAGCCGATGCTCGAAGAGAGTGTACTCATGGGGGAAGACTCTATACTAGAAGTAGAAGAACAGAACCATCACCATTATGCCTACAAAAATGGAAAAAATACAAAGAGAGTCAGCGCGAGATGAAAGCAAAAATCAAGGCAGCCAAGAGGGCAAAGTGAAGAATGCTGTGTGATACCGTGGATAGTGATGTTTGGGGAGACGGTTAGAAAATTGTGAGGAAAGGAATGCTCGGATTCCCGCTAAAGTCTGCCTGACAATGCCAAAGACGGTGGAAATCGCGAACCACTTGTTCCCTGCTCTTAATACAGTGTCGTTTGTGTGCGCAACAGGAACGAAGTTTGTGGAGTTCACGACTGTCGAAGTGCAAAAAGCTTGCGGAAAACTAAAAATTGGTAAAGCACCAGGCTCCGGAAATGTGTCAGCGGAAGTGATCAAACAGGTGGTAGCAGATCGGTCGGAGTACGTGTTAACGGTTACGAACGAACTAGCGAGTAGATCCATCTTTCTAAGAGCATGGCAAAAAGCGAAGCTAGTGTTGCTTAGAAAAGGGAAGAAACCCACTGATAGACTCATTTAGACCCATATGTCTAGTAGATGTGGAGGGAAAGTTATATGAACAGTTACTGCTAGACAGACTGAAAGAGGAACTAGAGAGAACGGGTAATCTCTCTAATAATCAGTATGGATTCCGAGAAGGCAGGCAAACGGCAGACGCGATAAGGGAAGTGATTCGTATCGCGATAGGAGCAGCAAGTTTTGCACACCAACATAAGAGACTGTGCGCGGTTATTACCATAGATGTCAAAAACGCATTCAATAGCGCTTCTTGGCAGTTGATCCTTCAGGAGCTAAGAGCTAGGCATATCAACGAAGAGCTGATCAGTATTATAGCGTCCTACCTCGCTCAAAGAGAAATAATACTGGAAGCAGAGGGAATAGAGAAGTCCCTCCAAGTAAATAGTGGAGTTCCACAAGTTTCCGTCCTGGGTCTCACCCTGTGGAACGTATTATATAATAAACTATTAGATATGAAACTACCGGCGTTAAAATCGTAGGTTTTGCTGACGACATTGCCCTTGTAGTGGTCGCCAAAGGAGAACAGAACTTAATGGATGTAGCTGATACATCGATTCTAAGAGTAACCAGATGGATGAAAAGGAAGGGACTGCAGATTGCCCCCGAAAAGACTGAAGCTGGGCTTCTTACAACAAAAAGGAAAATTGGGCGTATTGAATTTGAGGTAGAGGGCCACAAAATATCCACCTGTCAAGAAGCCAAATATCTGGGAGTATGGCTGGATACAAAATGTACATTTGCAGCCAATGTTAAACAGGTAGTAATCAAAGCAGAAAAAACTATAGGTGCTCTCTCTGGTCTGTTGCCCAGCATCGGTGGTCCAGCAGCATCCAAAAGAAGGCTGATCGGCAGTGTCATAAACTCTATAGTGCTATACGCGGCGCCAATTTGGTACAAGGTGGTAAAGAACAAAAAACTATGTGCAAAACTAACAATGGTGCAGAGACTTAGTAATATAAGAATTGCAAGTGCATACAGAACTATATCGACAGAAGGAGTTGGCATAAGCGCGGGAGTACAACCGATTGAACTTCTAGTTGAGGAAAGAAGAGCGAGATACGATGGAGTGGGGAAAACTGCCGCTAGAGAAGCACTCTACCAAAGATGGCAGGACAAGTGGAGAAATGGCAGATATGCAGCGTGGACAAGAAGGCTGATTCCAGAAGTCCGAAAATGGGTTGAAAGGCCATGTAATGAAACAGACTACTACCTTACCCAAGCTCTGTCGGGACACGGCTGCTTCCGTAAATATCTGCATGATAGGCAAAGAGCCAATTCCGACCAGTGTGATTACTGTGGAGCCACGGATGATGTGGAACACACACTCTTTATTTGTCCTAGGTGGGAGTACGCACGAGAAGTATATACCCGGGAGTCGGGAGAAGGTTTCAATGAGACAACGATGTTACCAAACCTAATGGTATCAAAAGAGCAATGGTACCTAGCGTGTAGAACAATACGATCGATCATACAGACCAAAGAACAAGAAGAAAGATAGAAGGGACGGCACCACACTGATGAAATGCGAGAACGAGTTCCGGTGTGGAAAAGCGATAATGCTGAAGTGGGGATAGGTTTTTAGTCAGTAAGAATCTGACACAAACCATGATGTGGTAGTCTTATGCAAGATTTTCCTCTCCTCCATTAAATGAATAAAAACAAGTCCAAACACCACAACTGCTAAACGAATTCCCGACAAAAATTCGACCTCGGTATTCGAATTCGGTTGATAATGACGATCCACGCATCGTCATAACACGTGTCCCAAATTAATTTCAAAATTGTAGTGTTGGGAGATACCGGAATTTACTTGCATTTAATCACACTTGTGGTTCGCCTCGGTTGATGCTCCAATCGAACTCCCATTTCCTCTTGGGACTTAATGAACAACGCAACATTATTTACGGCAGATTAATGTTGTAACAAAGCCATAGAAACACATTTACACACACATTTTATGTAATAGGAGTGATAAGCAAAAACAAGCTGCTGTTCTTACCAAAACAAGATGTGTCACCAAAAATCAATTTATTTGGTACTAGGTAAATATTACTAGAAAAATTAGATACAACGAGATTATATGACAGATTAAGGTGATACGAACTTACTTCCTCCATTTATGATTTTTTATAAATGGTGAACTAATAGAATTCCTATTATCACCGCTAATCGCTAATATCATATAGAAGCATTTATGGAAATAATCATTAACTTTCATAAACGAAGACCGAATACACAGATATGTATGTGTAAACAAGCAAACGTTAACCACAATAACAATAATATACATCCATACATATATGTATGTATGTACATATGTACATTGCATTAAATGCAAGTGGCTTAAAATTTTAACTCACGTGTTCAATTTCTTATTGGACTAAGTGTATCAGTGTAATAAATAGAAGCATTTAGTCAAGGATTTTACCCTGAGTAAAAACAGTATTGTTTTGAATTTGAGAATAACTTTTAATTTAATGAGAAAGCCATCTTTTGCGATAGCTCTTCATTCCATTATACTTGGGGAGAGAATTCATCAATTTAATTGATTAGATTATTCACATATTTCTTTATTAAAAATACAAGCGACTCCTCAACTATACGTATGTATACAGATTTACCTATAAATAGCTATTAAACTACGCGAATCTGAAAACTACGTATAAATGTGAAACTGGAAATGAAAACAGAAATTTACACATCAAAAATTTTAAAGTTTTAGGGCCTAAAATAACCCCAAATTTATCCTGAATTTATACAAATATTGCAGATTTTTCAAATTCACGTATATGGAAGTAAAAAAAATGATAAGAAATTGTTAGATGGTATGAATAGTGTATAGTGTATAGATACGCAGCTGGCTGATATTACACACGCTATGAAGGTAGCGGTGGTGAACGAACACGAAGAGTTTTACGTGCGAAAGAGCAACTCCTCGAAATAGTAGATGCGAATCCAGGTCCTGCAGCAATGCAAGTCGGAGTGTCCTGTTCAACGGTTCAACGAATCCTTCACGAGAACTTGCTGCATCCGTACCACCTACAACGGATGCAAGGTTTAGCACCACAAGATTGTCCCACACATGTTAGATTCTGCACCTGCTAAGCAAGAGAGAAATGTGGATTTTTGCGCCACCATACTATTCACGGTTGAATGCTCCTTTACCCGGAACGGTGTCGTAAATTTCCATAATACTCGCGATTGAAGTGATGCAAACCCCCACGTTATACAGCAGAGTCGTTTTTCGGTAAATGTTTGGACAGGAATTACTGGTGATAGTCTACTAGGACCGTACGTACTTCCTGCACGACTGAATGGAGCGAGTTATTGAGATTCTTTGCAAAATGCATTACCGGAATATCTCGACGATGTGCCATTACAATGTAGGAGACTTCTCTGGTTCATGTACAATAGAGCGCGTCCACACATTTCCTTAGCGGTGTGGAATTTCCTCAACGTTTCATATCCTCGATGGATTGGACATGGAGGACATAGACCATGACCAGCACCTAGCCCGGATTTAAATCCATTAGATTTTTTTGTTATGGAAGTACCTATATGAAAGCAAGAGTGATCACCTAGATGCGTTATTGATATAAGTTGAGCTACTACAGTTGGCGAAGCGCCTTATCAATAGTTTGGCTGTTGGGTTTTGAATACGTTCTTACATACTTACGATTATAAATTATTTACACCGCATTCTTTAGTGTCTCGACGAATATAAACATACATGCAGTCAGGTACGCTAGGCCTAATAAGTTCGTGGACACGGCAGGTAGGCAACCCGTGCCTAAGCTATTGCTGTCCTTCTCCGACCTCCTCGCATGTACATTTAGGATGTGAAAGATAGCAAACTTCAGCAAGAGTTGCCTAACTGCCATGTCGACGAACTTATTAGGCCTAGTGTACGTAATATAATTTTCTAATAGAAAAATTTCTTTCAAGAATTAAAAAATTTTTTCATTTCTTCGCTATTGTGGTATATTTACATATGTGTGATCTCGCCGGGCATTACATATTTACTACTCCATCTTTTTATTGCTGGGACATACTGTATGTTAGATGCGTCAGGGTCGGACTTGACCAAAGAAAAATCATTTCAAATCATTTCACACACACTGTTCATTTATATACCAAAAAAATTGTCTAAAATCTTTGTTTGTGGATGCAGATTCATTAGAAATATATTCTACAATTAATTTGAAATATGCGGAATGGTTCGGGAAGAAAGTTTGCGTCAAAGTCGTCCAAATTTAAATAAAATGAAAAGATACTGTTATATTTCGTATAGATATCTTATTTTCCTGATACTTTTTCCACTTTTTTAGGTCAATTATAACTCTTGAATTAGTTATTTATTTGTAATTTTACACCAAATAAATGTCAATTTTATTCCTCTGACGAAGTTGTAACGAAAACCAGATTATATTGTAAAGGTTTTGGAATAAATTTGATCTTTGTGCGAATTGGAGTGTTATAATTGACCTAAAAAAAGTGGAAAAACTACCAGGAAAATATGATAAGTTAAAAAAGATCATAAAAATACATATACTAATTTTGTATAGTAAATACAAGCGTTTATTGAAATATTTAAGAATTGTTTCAAAATATCCAGCAAAATAAATAAATTTTAGTTATCGTTAAATACAAATAACTGTCCTATTCTAAGTAAAAGAACCTGTATTTAATTATATAATTTAATTATTGTTGTTAACGTTTCTTCTGTCGTATCATCTTTATAGGATTTGATAATTTAGTTTTTTTAGTTCCAAGTATTTTTTTAAGATATGTATTAAAGCATCTGATGAGAATAATATCTAGTTATAACCAAAAGGTGTTGATAGTTTTAATATCCGTATACGATTTTAAACAACAAAATTTAGCAAAAAGGCTTTTGGTATTATTCTTCATAACAGTTTAATAGTACCTAAAATAAATTGTTTATATGTATGTAACATAATTTGCTCGAGAAATAAACCAAATTAAATGAAAGTAACTGTCAAGAATTGTATGCTCAAACTCAAACAAAATTCGTTCACCATTTCGTTATGTACCTAATAAATCCTTCGAATTTCGCAAACACCGACAACATAAAGTATTTTCTTTCGTAAATATTTTTCTGCTCACGCTGGTAAATCGATAATCCGTGAAGCAATACTTCGCCAACTAAACACTGATCGTCTATCGTATAAAGGTGTATCCAAGGTGTGTATATAAAATACGTCCTAGGAGTTAATTTACCAAAACGTCGGATCAAAGCAATCTGTGAGGCGTAGACCGGTTGATCTAGCCATCCAGATGATGCTGACGACGATGATGATGATCGAAGGGGGGTCTCGAAAGTACCCGCGCGCTTTTATGTTCACAAGCTACTGCTTCTGTCCGAAGGATTATTAGTTTTTGATACGACTTTCGCCCCATCACACTTTCTCTATGTGTTAAGTTTAGCGTGCGACAATGATGAGTTCGCTATTGCCGTTACTACTACAAGCTATACTGCGAGTAAATCCCGTACACTACAACTATTACGATGTCAAGTACTCGATTCTCTTTCGAATGAAAACATATTGTTACGGGGTATTATTTCCGGTTGCCTGGTTTTCGTTTTATCAAGCCTTATTTTTTCATCTCTCTCTTCGTTTATCTTATCCGTATATGCATTATTTTATAGTACAGTTTGTCTTTGTGACGACTAAGAGAATCTGCTTTCCAAGTACATATTTTCACAGCTATCATAATAATGATGATAATATAGAGACCACAAACAAGACATTGTTTTCTTGCCCTTCTTGTTTACCAACGGTGGAAAGCAAGTTTGTTTTAGCATCGTTACATGAATACACATATTTGCGTGCATGTCTGAACAATGGTTCAGATTTAGAGAATCTGTCTATTGATATTTAAATGTTATACATATTAGAACATTGTAACAGCAACAGAATGCAATTTACCGCTGAGAATCATTGCCTACCGCAAGTACTTTTCGAAAGTAGAAAGTTGAGGAAGTCGTTGAGTTTTAAACCTGCAGCTTCTAAAGTGTGAAATATTGGTTTAATATTTACGAAGTCAAGTCCAAAGTGGTTTGAAGCTGGAGCGGTACTTGGGGATGCGATTTTGAGCCATTTCCTACTACAACTGTCACTTGCGATATAGGTAGGTACATACTTGTTTCACATTCCCATATACCTTGACAAGTGATGATATAGAGCATTACGTTTAAAATAAGAGAGTGTATTTGCTTTTAGTGGCAGCAAAAATTAAAAGTAGCTGTTTATCCAGCATAACTTTTAGAAATAATTTTTAGTTTAACATTACTCCTAATGCTTTACTGCTAATATGTATATATGAAAGCGCTACAGGCCTGCGTGGCCCCTGACTACGAGATCTTTCACTCTTCTTTGGCAGTTCTTCGATCCAAGGCCTCCTGCTTCCAATTTCTGACTCCTACTTATCTCAGATCCTTCTTCACTTCTTCCAGCCATTTTTTCCTTGAGCGGCTTCTTCTTCTCTTTCCTCCCGCTCCCTCCGTTAATATTTAACCCATCTCTGGCCAGACATCCTCGCTATGTGTCCCAACCACCTAGCTCTCTGCATTTTCACTACCTGAACAATGTTGGGTTTATTGTATAGCTTCTTTATTTATTTGTTTGTTCTTCTTTTATACTCGTCACCTACTTGAATCCTTCCGAAAATCTTTCTCAAAACTTTACGTTCCCAAACCTCTAGCTTCGTCTCCTCTTTCTTTGTAAGCGTCCACGTCTCACACGCATAGGTAACTGTAGGCCTCAGTACAGTCTGATACACACTTAGCTTTGCTACCTACTCTTGAGAGGTTTTCAGTGTCTTTGAAAACATTCCTGCAACTTTACTTCCTACTACTCCCTACTTTTTTTTACTGCTAATACTACCTTTTATACTGTAATAGATTCGATTAGATTAGATTAGATTACTGTTGGTTAGTTCAGGTAGTTGACTGTCTCTCTTCACTGCAATCAATGAGAACTATTGCGAATACACCTAATATTTTGGCCCCAGTGGATCTCTAACTTTCTGACGAGGTTTAAGATCTTCTTGCGCTCTATCGCTTTTATATCGACCAGTTTTCAGTAGAGGTGCCCATGGGGGGCTACCGCGGTAATATGTTCCGAAACAACATCGGTATATATCGCTAGCCACCCTACCCATCTTCTTCTGCCACTCTGAGGTGATACATCAGATGATCATGATCAGTGAATAAAGCCGTGATGGTGCTAACCTTTCTTTTGTTCAGATCCAGCAAGGATTTAAATTTTCACAGGTTAAATATATGGTTCTATCATAAAATAAGAGGTTATTATTAAGTTTTTAACAAATTAAATTAATAACAAAAAACAAATTCTAATTGCTTAAAGAATTGGCTTTAGTATGCCCAAAACCGGTTATGGCATGCACCGTGCATAAACCTTCTAGATAACCCCACAGCCAGTAATTTCTGCGTTAAGGTCAGGTGACCTTCATGGCCATACATGTCCAGGTACACTTTTTTTTAGTCTAACAAAATCTTACACCTAAATATATTGATATACAAATCCTCCAAAATCAGCTCAAAATATTTAAATTCACACAAACAAAAAGTCGTAATAATGCCTTAAATACACCAGCTAATCAAAATTAAAATCTACAATCATATACAGCAAAATTTTCCAAACATGTCAAACTAAATTACAATTTCAAACGAAGCCAATTAACATATTTGATATAACAAATTAAACTTTAATGTTATTCATCCTTCTTTTCCCGTGCGTCCATCTCATGCAGTTTCTTGATTCAGTGCCATATTTGTTTAACTACCAATATTTCCAGCATTCTAATTCACACATTACTTTAATGTGCTTGTTTTCTCTTCATACTCCCGTAGATCCGCTTAAAATCTGTAACAAGTCTAATACCCTCAATGAATTTAATTAACAAAACTACATTTCGTAAACAGAATCTGTTGTTAATTACGAACATGTTTGATTGCGAGATGCGTAATGAAATACTTCAAACGTATCGATTTTAAATACCTACAGTAGAAACGCGACGTTAAACTTGGATAGAACGGCATTTTCCACGCCGCAATATTTAATTTAAGCATGGCCGCGTTTCCGGCTGTCAAACCGATGTTGACTCCATCTCATTCTTGACAATAATAAGATTTATTCGCCGTCGTTCAATATCGGCAAATCGGGTCGTCTGTTTGGCATCTTATAACACACTCCTTAGTCACCCTACGAACGTAGTTTCATCTCCTCCGGTTGAAAATTTTCTCGATTTGCGCACTCAAGTATTTCTTTTGCTTTGAACATCTCCGCCGAAGGCATTTCTGCACTTCTGTATACGTTATACGTGCAAAAGGGGAAGAACAGACTACTATTTGCACTGGAATGTTTGAATAGAGCTGTGTAAGCAGAAAATTGTTTTTATCGTTAAACTAAAATATGAACCGGTACTTTACTTTATTTATGTAACATCAGAGCAATTAAGAACTTAAAACAACATAAAAAATCTGTGTTGATAAATTAGGAGAGAAATATTTTGCAATATAATAAATAATTATAGCAGATAATGTACACAATCATAATGAGCACTATCAGAAATAAAATCTGAAATTAAAAATCGGTTGCAAGTCATACCTCTTTGAATCATATCCTTCTATATATTATCTGAAACTGTTAATAATACTTTGTGATAAATATGCAATTAATTTCTTATATACTTCGAGATCCTTTGTATGTCTGATCCAATCTAGTTAGCTAATTGCTAACTTAATGCAACGTGTAACTAAAACTTGAATGTAGGACTGACACTTTGTTATCGTAGTTTTGCATTAATTACAAGTGTGTCACATTTACGAAATTTTATTCCGACTGTGATTTTTCTTATAAATTACCGCACTGATCAAGAGATTTCAACACTCGTATTACTCCCTGGCTATTATCCATAGGTAGGATTGTATGTTCACGAAATCGAATAACACAATGTTGTGTAATAAAATCAAACAATTTTTATAATATCGTTTAGAAGAGAAAATGTTGAGGATAACAGCAAAATCGAAGTGATAGATACATTTTAAATTATTATTAAATTAAAAAAAAATAGTAAACAAAAGCGTTACCATTACAGTTGTTGACACGAGTATCAAAATAAAATCGTTTAGAATGGAGAAACCCCGCACATTTTCTGACCGGTCAACGAATTATTAAGCAATGTTTTTCAAGATCGTCTGGTAAGCAGACAAATTCATGGCCACCAAGATCACCTGATCTTAACCCAGCAGATTACTGGCTGTGGAGTTACTTAAAAAGTTCAGAAGACGACCAACAATGCTACAAGAATTAAAAAACAATATTACAGAGCAAATGGGTATCAGAAACGTTACAGAATGCTGTGTACAATTTGGAGGAAAGGTCGGTAATCTTAGAACAACAAATTCGAGGTCATATTGAGCAATCGTAAGTGATTTTAGGCATACAAAATCCCATTTCTTAAGCAAAAAAAAAGATTTCGTTTATTTGTTATTAGTAGATATAGTATTTAGTATAATTATTAGTACAGAGCTTTCAGTAACAATCGAAACCCATGTGATCTCTGAAGTCAGATGACGTAAATAATATGTTGGTAAAACAAATAATATCCCTAAGCTGTCTAACCGGTAACTGGTCTAACCTGAAGGTTGCAAAATCGATATTTGACAGAAATAGATTACACAATTTAGAAGAACTTCAAGCAGCTATACGAGAAGAGATAAATACTCTCCATAGAAGAACTGCAAAATGTATTTGACAACTTAAAACGCAGAGTAAATGTTTGATTAGCTGACAATGGAAACCATTTTCAACACTTTTTATAATATTTTTGCGTTACTTAGTTGTGATTATTTACAATATAAACCTAACCTGTAAAATTTTCCGGTGGAATTTTATTTTTAAAAATACCTAAGTATTACCACACTGTAAATGGGATGCATATAAAAGAAGTCACGTGGGTTTCGCTATTAAATGAAAGCACTGTATACACTGTGCACTGTGCACTGTGACATCAAATCTGATTGTGAGACAACGTCTCACATGCGGATCTTAAAATTTAGCACTTATCAATAGAGATATAACATAGGTACTTATGTATATGTAGGTATCATATTCACCAAAATCTTTTTCCGTCGCATGAAGCACCTCAAATAAAGTGTAATTTTAGTATTTTTATATCTTATATGTTTAGTGTACTTATAGAAAGAAAATATTCATCAAGTTCATTCATGCTACCTATAAAAGTTTCCTGTACTTCGAAATAATACTGCAACCTTCATGCACTATTTGTGTATTTTTCAAAAATATTACATATTATAATATTACATAACTTACCATATGCTATAGTATACCGCCTTCCTTTAACAAAACTCAAAATCATACCGATGATCTTAATAGTTGTAATAAGCAGTTGGTAGTAATCAGATTGAGCGATCAATATCAACGTAATCTTAAATATTGTTAAAATAATACATTCTCCAATAAAAATGGTAAACAATTTAATCTTAATTGGTTTATTTTCGCTCTTAACGAAAACATTGTTTAATCTTTTCGTTCATTTATTGACAGTAATAATGATATCTTATTAACTAACCTCCTATAAAACACAAGTATATGTACTAGATATTAGATATAAGCGCAATCAATTACAAGTATGTATTTGTATATTCCACGATAAAGTAGCGCTTTCTTAGTGTAATTGCAATAATCAATGTAGTTTCTTTGAAGTATACATCTTTATTGTGTAATAATAAACAATAATAATAATAACAGTAGCATAAAAATTTACCACTGTATTACCGGATTCACTGCCTCTATACTTATACTAAAACGATGTCTAGTCTCTTGTCTTATATCGACGTTAATCAAATACACATCCTCAAGTGATATATGAAGACAATAAAAGATAAATGAAAGAATACTGAAATTATTGAATTTACTGAAGTTATTATGTACAGCATTTCACCGTCAATATGATTTCTTAGATTATACTAAGCTTCAACTCACGCCACAAGGTCGTAGTTAATATTTCAGCACTTTTTTTTTATAAAATTTAAATCTTAGTACTATCGGTTACCTTAGGTTATATTCACACTGGGCCGGCGAACCGATAAGCTTGCTATGAGACTAAGGTAGTATCCGAACCAAAAATCTGCAGTCAAAGCTCAGCATACTGCAAGGGTTGAGATTTCAATATCTCATTTCATCTCAATTTTCTCTCGCAATGTCATAGCACGTGAAGAAGTGCTTCATCATTTTCCTGACAATCTTGGCAGTTAACATCACATTCAACGGTCAAGTTGCACAACCGCTTTCTAGTAGTAAAGACACTTCTATTCCTATTGCTGCAAAAACCCCAGGAAAAGTTTTGACAGTTTCTTCTCAGTTGATCTTCCACTAGGAGTCACAATTTTTCAGCATTAAAATTGTATTTACCTCCTTATCAGTGTCCTTCCGTATTATCCTATAGGTTGGTTGTCTAGGAGACCAGACCATTCTGGCTGTGTTTACCTCGGTCAGTTCTTGGTGTATTTTGAAACACTTAAGACCGGATCCTAGAGAAACTCAGCAACACCTGCTTTGCTGTGTGTCAGTATAAAAATTTTTCTGTCTGCAAAATTTCTCCCTAAAAACAAATGGGCCGTTCTAGTATATATTTCTGTTTATATACTACATTTGTGATCCAGATAAGTAAACCGAAAAGGCACATTGACATCATAGAAAGGAACAGTAGGAACAGTAAATTATAGTTTCTTCTCACATTCTCTTATGGTAAAAATAAGATAAAATTGTAGTATGTGACTACTGATGGTAATGTATTATACACAATACCAATCCACCACAGTGGATGTTCCTTCGAGAATAGTAATAAACCCGACTCAACGGAATCAGTTCGAATTTTTTTAATATACATGGCACCTATATTCTGCTCCTCATTCACAATAAATATCCTAAGTTTAGTAATTTTCGCCTTCTTGATGGAGTGTTTTTATTACTTATTAGTACGTCCATATCCAAGAAATTGGTTCACGCTGAGTATAGGTATACCAAACAAACTTTACGCAAATTTATCGACAAAAATTAAATAAATTTCAATTTTAACACACTCCTCCAAATTAAAAGAATTAATATGTTAGGGTACTGCCTTAGTTCAAAAGATTCCCTGGGCCCATACCTATTCGTCAGTCGTACCTCAAAACCAGATCTGTTTATAAATCCGACCCTTCATATTTATCTCACTACTCCATTCCATCCTGAAAGTGAGTTCAAGAACTGCGGCGTGTGATTCACGGGTTGGCCCTAAATATTATACTATCTCTAATCAGATCCTAGAATACTATTCGTGCACTTAGCCATCACACGAAGAACGTATAGGTACCTAATAATAAACACACTCATTACCTAACATTCGCTATACAGGGTATATTTGAAATAAAAGTAAAGACTATGAAAAATTTGAAGATATTGTTTTATTAAACTTAAATCCAAAATATTTTGCGCAAATTCCTTCCCAGACGCGAGAAAAAAAGTGACAAAGATATTTATAAAATATTCGTCGTGCCACTGTGTTTTAACAAATATATCTAGCGCAGAGCAGGTGTAGTGATAGGCGATATTTAACATGTGTGCAACGCACAATCAGAGTCAGTCTGTTTCGAATGTTGAATGTATGTTGCAGACATGGAACCAACAATTCTTTAATAAAAAGAAAAATACGACTACGATTAAAAAAATGCTACTAAGAAACTATCTTTATGATTCATAACAGTAGTTTTACTTTTACTACAGTTAAATGATTTTCAATCGTTGTTTAAAGTAATTCCATACATTTGATACATTTAAAATAAAAGTTCCTTTATTACTTAGTCTCCGATAGTATTTGCATACATAATCACATTGATATTATTGAACTCCTCATTCCAGCTATTAAAAAAAACTGACACATCAGTGTTGTTTCGAAGTTTTTATAACATCGACAGCTGTTTTTGCGATGTCTTGTGTTACTTTGATCGAGGTAAACATATTACAATTCATATTACAATTTATAAGGAAGATTTTAATTTCGACATTCGCGTCGTAATTCAACAATTTTTTTTTTGGATTTATATACTACATAATTGTCTTACCATTCTTAATATTTTTTACTTTTATTTCAAATACACCCTGTATATTCAATTGGTCGTTTTCTCTGAAATTCTCTATATTGTCCAGAATATTCTTCTAGTCCTTCATAAAAATGTACTAATTCTTATTAACAATAAATTATAAGAGCAATAAAATATTTCTTAGCGTGTATTGTCTACGTAAGCAATTATTAATACAAAGTACTTCAAAATGTCTACTAATGCATCCTTTAATGGCTAATTTGATTATCAATACTGGGCAACTTTTAACTAAATTGTCTTTGAATAACTGAAAAGTAATCTTTTTATGGGAAATACAGTCTTATAGCAAATCATATTAAATCTTATTCGAATTTTATTGAAGAAATAACCAGATACAACAGTTTATCATTTTATGATGAACCTTTTAGCACATTACTGCTCTACATATGTTACATATGTTTAGATATTAAAATGTATTTCTTGTGCTAATAAACCGATATTATTATAATTATTATGACAAACTATACAAAATCTTGAGTGCATTTACTAAAAATACTCATAAACTGATGCTTAAAATAGAGATATTTTACAAAAGAACTATTATAATAATAATTATTATTATTATTATGTAGAAGTCACCAAAAAAAACAAACAAAAATTAAAGTAAAAAATAAAATTAACTTTATTCAAATAAAAAATGTAGTGTTTTTATCTTTTAGTCAATTACATACTTAAAATACCTATCACAGAGAATTAAAAAAAAGTAGATATAAAATCTACAAAATTCTAAGAGTATAATTCCCATACTCGGACTTCGTGTACATTATCTAACTTTGTCTTGGTAATATCCTAAATTGATATTAATCAACAATGTATTGTTTTAAAGTATATTCTTAATACCTTGGTCGCCTCATACGTTAACTTGAAATCAAAATGTGGTAGTAGTAAGAGGATTTATTTAATTCAAACGATGATTGATTTTGTCATGTTTAAAGCCTTTAAGCAAGTTATGGGAGATCGTTGTTCCATTTCAGCACCTAATTCGTCTTTGTCACTATTTAATTCGCCTGATAAAAAATAGAAGTGTTAAACAAATATATACTTTTTTTATATTTTTAGCTTTAACATCACTCATTTTTATACATTTTTTACAGAATTATGTATATGTATGTTAATAATATAACTAATAGGAAAGAAAGTTTTTTAATAACTTTTAGGAACTATTTACTGCAATAATTGCAAATTGTCGAAAACAAAATAGTGTTATAAGATACTTCAAAAACAAGTACATATACTAAAATCTACTGTTGAGCACTACTATTTGATAATTTATGCATTGAATATGTTATTTTGGTATTGCTAAATAAATATGTAGCATTATACACGAGCATACCTATTAATAACTGTCGTTATTCGTGAAAATAGAGCTTATCAAACGAAGCTTAAGACAAAGTACCTATAGGTATGTACCTAGTACGAAACCAGAGAGAATTTGAAACATTCAAAACTCCTTTAATTTAACAATATTTAATCGTCGCTGTCAAAAGATAGTACACAACTCGCATACCTATAATGACAGTTATTCGCTCGAAAGTAATACGACAACCATCTGGTAATTCGCTTCGTAAACGTCATGCTCTCCTCATTTATACGCGTGTAGGTACAATCTAGGTGAGTTTTCTTCTTCGTCAATGCACTAAACAAAATTCCATCGGTTCTTAAAATCGATGAATGCAATGAAGTTGATGATGTGGTTACACCAGCTGATTATAACATAGTACATAGCGGAATTTGGAATTAACCATGCCGTCTGAAGACTCTCAATTCTATAATTAGGTTTAATTCCGTTTTTAGTTAATAAAATTCCATATTTTAGTGTTAGTGCCACTCCACCAAATTTAAGGTTCCGGTAGAAAGCGTCGAAATTGAAGTTCTCTGGGTTGTTGACAGAAATTCGGAATTCAATTTAAATACCACTAACTAATATACTATAACTTACTAACGCTATAGTGTTATAAAAGTGGAAGTTTTAGTAACACAGTTGTTGTAAGCCAGAGCATTAAACAGTAGAAGTATCTCCTAAAGTATCACAAAACTATGATCATATTTTTTTCCAGTAGCTGGCCTGGTCGTTAGCCTTTTTAACAATGTATGAGACAAGGCACAAATTTCACGTAACGGTTTTTTCGAAAAAAAAGGTGTGCGGTTATGTATCGCAACATTCGTCTCAGGGGCGATTTAACGGGTAGATACGCTTTTGATCCCCTGTTCAAATTTTTGGTTGCCACCATGTTGACAGTTTTTTTCATTTATACCATTTTCTGAATCAAATCAGTATTAGCACTTGGCGGATAGTTGATCCTTTCGTCTTACAAAGTTAAACATGTTAGAAATATATTTTTTATGGACATTGCCAGAAAAGAAAACCATTGACTTAACTCTGCATTGTAAACATATGAACGCAACAACTAGTGACCATATTTAACAAATATAGGCAACGCTTATTTTTATAACGTTGTATTTACGGGAGTCTTACAAATACCCAACATCAAAGCCGTTTAAAACAAAGTAAGAGAAATTTTGCCTTATCTAACTTTAATCATATACATACATACGTTAGGTAGGTACACTTAACTCGACTACCTTTAAAAGAATATAATTAATTAATATTAACTTATTATAGAAGGTATACTTTCTTGTTAAATAATTGTTATATAATTTAGGATATTGACAGCTAATAATTGATAACAAGCTTGACTATGAAATATCGTGAATATCCTTAATTACTCTAAATTCCATATGATTGTCAGATAATATTTGATATTCATTATAATCAATTATGTATTAAAAATCGCTTAAATACAATACAGTTATAGTCTAGTTTTCTTGGATGCTGCTGGTTAGTTGAGTATTCTTTATGGAATGATATAAATAAAAAAAATATTCTGTAATGGTTTTCCTTATATGAACTAAAGTATCACTAATCGCATATAACTAGAATTGGTCTTACAAGGGAAATACCAAGGTTGTCCGACATGGATCTTAATGGGTATCAACTATCTTTTAGAGGGACCTCCTCTGAGTACCCAGGTACAAGCTTTTATCCTAGCGCGCCCTAGTTTCTGAGAAAAATCAACGTTGTTGTGTGCGTTCTTCTTTATGCTGTTAATGTTGATCTCCGTATAAGCAAGCATGAGTAGCGCTGTGGACTGGATCTACGCCTACCACCCTGGTAGCACGCGCTCGATTCCTTCCGACGGATAAATTATCTAAAGAAATTTCATACTAATTTTTTTCGTAAATTATTTAGAACTTATTCTAAATGTATCATAAATTGTTTAGTAAATTTGTTAGAAAATTTATTTATTTATTTTTTGCGTGAATTTAACATCGTGTCAAACAGGTTTTACTGTGCATAATATTAAGAATTATATTTCCTGCAAATTATTCTAAATTACTTTTTCGTCTTGATAATTTTATTAATAAATAAATTCGCAGCAAATCTGCGGTGTGACGTGTATTTTGAATTTCACAAACAAATAGTATAATGAAATTAGTTTATTCCGTATCAATTTCTTCGCTCCCTACGTCAGAGCACAATAAAGTCGACGAGCACCAGATCTATTTTACAAACGACAGCTTTGCAGACGCACCGTCTCATAAGTAAGACGGGGAAGCACATTTCGTTAACATTTAAAAAAGGTGTTCTTTCCTTCTTTTTGACGTAAGCCGCACGTATGTAATCATTGGCACGAAGGCCAGAGCGAAAAATATCATCTATGAATAACTTGCATGAAATATACTTAATTCACTTACTTCTTGTACACAATAAGATTGAAAAAAAAGTCTCCGGCAGGAATCGACTGCCAGTCACCATGGTGGCAGGCGTAGATCCAGTCAACAACGCTACGCCCGCTTGCTTATACGAAGACCAACATTAACGGTATAAAAAGAACGCGCTCGACAACGTTAATTTTTCTCAGAAAATAGGGCGCGTTCGGATTAAAGCTCGTACCTGGATACTCGGGGAAGGTCCCTCTCTCTATAACATAATTGAGACTCATAAAGATCCGTGTCGGATAACCCCTGGTGTTCCCCTTCTTAGTCTAAAAGAAGCTTGTTTGGTTAAAATCGACCAAACAATTAACAATACTCCATTTTTCTACCATATCCATGTAACATAATTGCACGTTGTAATGGCATAATATGTAAACAAGTGCTGTGTGCCTGCATTGTAACATTTTATTTTGAAGGATGTAAAAGCTCTAGATGAGAAGAGAACGAATGAGTCATACAAATAATACAATATGTATGCAAAGTACATATGTACATACATATATTGAATTGAAAAGGCGCTAGAAAAGGAACTTGAAACAGATAACATTATTTCTATGCATTTTGTAGGAAATATCCCCATCTTTAACAATAGTGACAACATTCAATATAAAATAAATAGAACACGCAACCTACGGTAATTTTAACACGAATAATCCGAATTTATTTTGCTTCATATGTTAACGTTTAGTTCCGAAATATTGTTTAAAATAAAATTTTAGTATAGATTATCGAAATGTGAAGAGCGCAACTAATTAAAATTATTAATCGCACATTGGATGCTAAATCAGATATGAATTTTGCTGCAATCATTAAAATAAGTTTTGATTTGCTGCCTATGTAGGTATACAGGCTGTTTCCTAAGTAATGTAAAATATTATATGGCGCGCTTCGTCACTCAATTTTAAGACGAAAAGTTCATATAAACATGTGTGATAAGTTTTGTCGTTAATGAGATACAGGGTGTTGAATTGTTTGTAATAAATCAGCTGTGATTGTATTTGAAATTAATTTTTCCTGGTGACGCTACTGTTTTTTAGAAGTATTACGAAAAACATGCTTATTATAAGTGACGTTTGAGGTAACGTTGACAACTGTGTCAAACCTAAAAACCAACGCAAACAACGAACAATAAATTTCTAATAATACGATCTTTTTGTGTTAAGTTAACAACGATGCCTGTGTTTACTAATGCTGAAATGGCTAATATGCACTTCTTGTATGGATTAGCTAATGGTAATGCCTTGGAGGCTAGACGTATGTATGCCCAGCGTTATCCTAATAATCGTTTACCATGTTCAGATACGTTTACTAAGCTACATATTCGTTTACAAGAAACTGGAACTTTTGCCAAATCAAAGAATATTATTGGACGACCCAGAACTGTGAGAACTCCACAATTGGAAAACCAGATTCTTCAAATAATTGATCAACATCCAGAAACGAGTACCAGAAAAATTGCTGATGAACTAAATGTTGGTAACAGAACTGTTTCGAATATTTTAAAAGATAACTTATTGTATCCATATCACGTTCAACGTGTACAACATTTGCTACCTACTGACTATCCGCTTCGCATACAGTATTGCCAATGGATTTTAAATAAAATAGCAAACAATCCCAATTTCGCTGCCGATATTCTGTTTACGGATG
>ML219596.1:37009-67846 GCA_004785975.1 Popillia japonica | reverse complement strand
AGAATTGAAAAATGTAGCTATCCGTGCAAAACAAATTGCGGTTTATTAAATAGTACACTATTTTATCTGGCAATTGCTGTTTAGTTTGTGCAAGTTGTGAAAGTTTAAAATCGGCATTTGTGGATCTCGCACCATCATTGGCTACTGTTTATAGATGGTATAAAAAATCTGAACGGTATTGCAAGTCGGTGGTACTCATTTATCTGCTGTTAACCCTGAAAACATTGCTGCGGTGGAAAAGACAACTGCATTACCTATGCAATGATAGAGTCAATATTGCACGATCATTTCCATTTGAAAAAAATTGTAACTTGGTTTGTATCCCATCATATGACAGATACCATACATACCGTTTCTTAATGTTCCCACTCGCCAAGAAAGCCGAGTGTAGGTACATGAAGATGAGGAAACCACTACGGTGAAAAAACAACGAGCAATGAAAAAAGTTATGTGCGCAGTATTTTTTAGAAGTACGAGCTTAGTGGCTGCAATTAAATTAGAAGACCAGAAGACAGATACCGCTAAATCGTATGTTGAAAATTATTTGCCTATTGTGTTACATCATTATAACGCGTCGTCTCATCCAGTAGTGACAAACTGTTCAGTATTTAGCGAAAAACAAAATCAAATTTATGGACATCCTACTGTGACTTCTGACTATTGTTTGAGCTCAAAAAACATTTGAAAGAGAACAGGTTCCACTCAGAAGAAGAAAGTGACATCAGTTGATATAAGTGTTTTCTTGATAGTATTCCTAAAGCAGGTTATTGAACACTTTTAAACTATGGAAGGAGAGAATGGTTAAGTGCATTATTGTACATGGCAATTACCTACTTGGAACATATTTAAAACAAAATTCTTTTCAAAGTTTGTATCAATCTTTCTATTCTCAATAATTGTAACTTGTCCCAGGTATCAAAGTTTTCTTCGAATTGCTCTGTATTCACTTAATTGAAATTATCAGATGTTTTCCAATTAATTATTTCTCTTTGACGGCACACTATTTTGTTCAATTTTCCGGAAAGTGGTGCTTTTACGCTACGTATCTATCCTTGCGAACCACTTTGTTTTAAAAACTATCTACGCAATCTTTCCGAATCTGTATTATCAACAACGTAGTTCATAACAAGTACTTTAAGTGATACAATTTATTGCAACATTATGCTCTCGCAAATTCATCACATCACACTCTCTCTCCTATAAACATCTATTGTATGTCGATGTGTATGTGTACATACATACATATATGTACATATACAGAAGAAAGATTTGACCTAAATGTCTGTTTGCCGTATCAATTCGTTCTATTAATAACTACTGTTAAATGAGGGTGAATACATTGAATAAAATCCATAAATAATAAGAACTCCTCGTGTATGTACTTGCAATACAATACATGTATTCGTAAATGCATGTATTACATCCATATATTTGATTGTTGTATATAAAAAGATGAAAATGGGTCAAAATCGCTATAATACGAATTTATTAAAAATAATTGCCTTCTATTATGTTACAACACATAATGTACTACGTTGTATACGATCTCGAATTTTATATTTAATAGACACACAAATAATTTATAAAGTTATCACAAAATTCGATCGTGTTAGGCGACAAGTTCTATAAAATATTCTTTTATTGCGTGATTAATAGGCTTTTTATTTCGATCCATACTACAGAGAATCCTAATAGAATTATTATAGTGATTGTATTCTAGTTCACGTAAGGAAAACGTTTGTAAAACTGCAAAATAAAGTCACAACATTGATCGACAATTAGTAATTCAAAATTACCTACATATATAATTTAAAAAACTACTCCCAAAATATTAACATTTCGAAATTTGAAAAATATCTGTTCTTTCCTTCACTGCAAGCCTACGTTCTTTTTCATTAAGAAAGATTTGATCTCGTAGATGTTACTAATATGTGTTAGTTGATATCAGAGGGTGGTAGCTGGTATTGTCTACACCTCTGTCGATAGTATCTTTTGTTCCGTATTCCTGGTCAATCTGGTCAATCAATTGGATATTTTATATATATGGAAGCCACATTAAAACATTATATTTTATTGTTATGAGATAGCGGACGTGGTCTTTATATACTAAGCAGAGTTCACCCATATTTGTTTCTTGATAGATATTGATTTGAAGTTGAACACGATATTTTCACAATTACATAAGCGATTCATCCTAGAATCTTATTTTCGTAATAAAAATCTTGAATGGGAAATGAAGATACAGTACCTTACTGTAGCTTGTCTGGTTGAATTTCGACAACAGTTTCCTGATTTTGTGTCCTTGGAAGCTGATATTTTCAATGTGGTCCGGAACTATGGTGGTTGGCCAACAGTCCATGCAGAGCAAGCTATTGAATGTGTTCGGGAAATTATTAACCCAGCATCAACAACATCTTTGCGATGAATCATACAGCAAGTTCCCGTATCATATGATACATGTAGAACAATTTTAAAGGGAGATTTAATTTCCTTATAAAATGCAGGCGTTTCAAGAATTGTTACCACTTGATCATAACAGGCTCATATTATATTGCCAGTATTTCACCAACATTTACTGAACAACAATGACGTCTTGGATTTGAAATTTTTTACAGATGAGGTATGATTTCATTTGTCAGGGTATATCAGTTCACAAGCCATTAAAATTCAGACTGCTGTGAACTTTCACATATTTCGGGAGTCTCAGTTACGTCCCCAGAAATTTTCGGTGTGGATTGGTATTTCTCGCATGCGACTGATACCCATAATATTTGCAGGAACCTTCAATGTCTAAAGATATCTTCACAGTTCTGCACGAGGTCGAGCTTCAACAGGGGCTTTTCCAAGAAGATGGTGCCACTTTGTACACGACTCCGCAATCTTTCACGTATTTACGATAATTTTTTGGCAATCGTCTGATCAATTTCCGTTGTGAACCTGACTTCCCGCAAAAATCACAAAATTTGAGAATCCTGGATTGGACATCATTTTTAAAATACCAGTTCAGGCACTTCCTAAAGAGATAAAGAGCTTTTATTTAATACCGAAAGCCACGTGACCTCTTTTAGATATGCAACCCATTTAACAGTAGGCTAATACATATTTTTAAAAGTAAAACTCCTCCAGAACTTTGTATATACATATAAGTATTGACAATTAAAATTTTACAGGTTAGGTTTAAATTGTAAATAATCACAACTAAGTAACGGACAAAATAGTTATAATAAATGTTGAAAGTGGTCTCAGTTGTTATCTAAACAAATATTTACTCTGCGTTTTAAATTTTCAAGGCTAGGTCAGTTAGATAGCTTAGGGATATTTCTTGTTTTACCAACATATTATTTACGTCATCTTACGTCAGAGATCACGTGGATTTCGATTCTAAATGAAAGCTCTGTACGACCGAAATGCGCCTGTACACATTTGAAAATATGAAAAATGGTGTAAATTTGTGTTTGCATGAAATTGGTGACCAGTTTGAATATCTCATGTAATAAGTTGAAAATAAATAACAACTAAAGCCATAGTTAACTTACGTAACCAACAGAATATTATATCTAGTGACGATGAACTAAAGATACACGATACGTTCAGATTTCCAAAGCAACCTTTTATCTAAATAATTTTTGCTCATATTGTATAATATTTCTTAATTTCTAAAACTCCTTTTTTCTAAAATCGAAAATATATGTAGCTACTCAGAGAATAGGTTAAAACATTTACATCCAAACATTAAAGAAAACTCATCAAAGAAACTGATGATTTTTATTCCCTTATAAATTGCTTATTGCTGCAATAAGAATTAGAAAATATGAGCTACTATCTGTAATTTCTAATAATGGAATAAAACTCTGCCATGCATTCAAAACCAGTTGTATAAGAGAACTGATGAAACTGAATTACACGTGAATATTATCTTCAAACTTATTTATCAGTGAACTACACTTAAATCCGTGAATCATCTACCGTTATACCAGAAGACATTTGATAACCATTAGCAGGTTCCAAATTGGTGCAATCTACATTTGCTATTTAAAACACAATTTAATGTTCCATTGTTTATTTTATACCTGATATGTATGTACTTAGAAAATACTCTTAGAGACATTCGTTATTTCTTATCCAGAACTAAACATCGAAAAAATCAAAGAAAATGTTTCGAATTATCGAATCTTGTTTTTGATTATTAACTAATTAAGTAAGATAACGTTTAGAGTTATTGTTAAAAATTATATTTGCTTCTTCCTACTTTGGAAATTCAGAAAGCGAAACAGATGAAATTGTTTTTGTTCCTTGGCTCACCTGTGGTTGCAGGAACCAGCTTTATAAAAACAAATTCCTACAAACTTTATAAAATTAAGCGTAAGTAGCAAAATACTACGTTTCCAACCGCAGGTTTTGTTCACGCAACAGCGTGCTTACCCCTTTTCTGCATTGATAACATTTCAAGGCGTGTAAGATAAGCCTGTAATCTTTTAGATTACAATTCCGACTTTATTTCAAAATAAACTCTAAATGCTAATTTGTTTCAATTTAATCGAATCAATGATATTCTGCGCAGAACATATATATTGGTCTTTTGTTTTAATACTTACTCTAAAATTTGCTAATGCTTATCTCGTAGTTACCTTATAAGGTCGTGTGACGTCATCCTTTTTGCTACCTTTCCAGGATGTGAATCAAGCTACCTTCTGCCTTCTGCGTCTACAGGTTTGGCTTATAGCATAAATAACATAAATATCTTCCAATAATTTTCTAGAATACTATCGAAGCTTAAAGGCTAAAATAGTAAGAATGTCGTAAAGTAGTGGTTATTTCCAAAAATTGCCCATTTCCGGGTTAATTAGATTAGTTTATTAGATTCTCGTATTTATATATATACAGGCTTTCATACGCACAAAGTTCTCGTAGCGAACCTTTTTCATAGCATCCGTTCTTAAAAAGAAATTATACTTTTTTCTCACCTCAATGATCTTTTAAGCGATTAAATCTGTAAGCATTGGCTGAACAATTTTTCTCTATAGCACACCAATTTGGAATTGGTTACTCTAACGATGTTAGCACTACATGAAATGATACCTATTATTGGTACTGCTAGAACTACAAATTATGCGACATGGCTAATATTACAGTAAAAATCGAATCTCAGAAAGAAAGAAATACAAACTTCGAATCACGTAGGTTTTCTCTGAAATTTTTTATTAAATATGAAAGCTATAGTTTTTTCTTTTTGTTTGAGTGAAGAAAATGCCTCACTGGTCACCGGTGTGTGGGGTTTGCACCCACTAAAAAACCTCACTATCTCAGGTGTAGAATCCATTCCGAAACAACGGGTCACATTACTTCAGGATGGTATCTCATAGCCTCCTCGATTGGCTGTCTCCATTGCTTGGATCTCTCGCTTCTTCTTCTTCAGCACATTCTCGACAAACGTGGCGATCTTCTGCCAGTAGTCGTTTCCTGACAGCATTGTTCGCACGACATTGGCCGAAGCTAAGAGGCCCACTTCTGCTCGTGACTAGAGCTGTGTCGTTCATGAACGATTTGATTGACTCTTACTGCTGATTCAATTGAACCGGTTCATCAAAATTGACCGTGTCGAATCATCGTTTCATTCGTTTCAGACTCATTATACGATTTCATCAATGGATTCGTTCACATAGTTCTTTGTATCATTTGAATCAATTGAATTCTAATGACAAAGATACGAGCTGCGGTTCTTTATACATAGTAGCTACTTCTTAACAGTATTAACATGTAATGTCAACCATGTTTATGGAAATTGGAACATAATTATTGTAGTGTATATGAATGATTTGGAGCTTATGGTATGGCGCACTGACTTTTATAAATAATGAAATTGATTTTAATTTATAGGTACTCTTTTATATATGTAGATATATATTTGAATGAATACTGATGAAGAGATAATGTACATATTTTAAAATAACTGTTCATTGTATTTTTATTAAATATAAATATCTATAAATATATATATAATTAAAATATTTCCTAAAAAGAAATGAAATTAAAGTAATTTATTTTTGTAAATAGTTAATATTAAAATAAAAATTCGATTCTCTATAAAGTAATAAAAAATATAATTGGATGGTATCAAAGTATTAAAAAAACATATTATTCTAAATTGTGATTTAAAAATAAAATGTGTGCAATTGTGGACGACTGAAGAGAAGTTCTTCTCTTCTTCTTTGTGTTACTATTTGTCCAGCTTTCGAAAAGGTTCGTTCACATGGTGCGGATGTAGCAATTATACACAGTCTTTTTCTCACAATTTGATATAGCAAAGGATACACACATTTCCTTTCCTTCCACCATAATGGTGGATCTTGATGTCTAGGTATCAGTGGTTCCTGTAAATATTTGTCAACTTCAATTATTCCTGCCGCTGTTGGATTTGTGGATGCCCTTAAACTGACTATCTTTTTTGTCAAAATTTTTCCATAGCGAGGAAGTGCTGGCCGAGGCATTTTGAATTGTTGAAGCAGATACCTGTTCACTACCACTAGCGGTGCTGTTAATACATATAGAGCCAGCTTTCTTTTTTAATGACGCCCATGATTTATCTGCTTTATTAGTATCAGAAAATGCATATTTTTTAAATCTCGGATCAAGAAGTGTAGCTTGAGCAATTAACTTATTATCTTCTATGTATAGTGCTAAATCGCGTGGTTAGTTGGGGTGTAAGAATCTGAATTATTTCGCGAAGTTCAGATAGCAAAGTACTATCAATATTAAAATGCCCTACATGCTGCTTCATAGTTTCAACAAATATTTTAATTTTTGAAACTGATAATTTTTTTCTGCACTAATTTCATTAGTGACTTCATTAAAAATGTCTAGAAACATGACAGGCCTAGTAATAACAATGCTTTGAACGTCTTTTTTTTAATCTTTCAATATGCACTATCTACCAATCAATTCGATTGTTGATAGAATATTTTTTTGAATTTCGGATAAAAATTAACCCGGCAACCCGATATCAAAATTACGAGCACGTTTATTACGAGCACCCATTATGAAATTCTTTTATTTCTACAAAACGAAATTTCGTTGCTTATTTATAGCATGACAACGAAAATATTGATTAAGTAAAAAAGAATTATTGTTTTCTGGTGTTTTATTTTAAATTAATCAAATATTTATTTTAAATTGAATATAATACGAATTTACAACATATTTAGTAATTCGTTGTTGAAGTAGAATATATTTCAAATAATTAATAAGTAGTTAAACGGGTGAATCTAAATGTGACATGATATTAAATGATTCAATTGATTCAAATGAATCATTGAACCGAATCAGTTAGATGATCGGGAGTTAGTGAATCGGATCACTAAAGTGAGTTGGACTGCCCACCTCTACTTGTGACGCTGCTATGTAGTCGCTCCACCTCTCACATTCGAAGAAAGTGTGGTGAGCGAAATTTTAGGGAAAGTAATTTAAATTTCCATTTTTTTTGTATTCCGAAAATTAAATTTTTGTCATAAAATATTTCATTTTTTCATAGAAATATTCTAGGATATCTATAGGTAACGCAATTCAAAGCTGGCCAAGCTGTCATACTCAAGCATTTAATTTTTGTTAACCTCAATAATCATCTAGTATAATCAATTATTGCCCCGCTTTCAATAAATATAAAACCATCTAGTACTCTTTTATTTATACATTCCAATGAAACACAAAAGTATTAAGTCTATTATAGATCAAACTGACCACTGTTATTTTTAAACTGTCTGTGACACGTTAGTGTCATCGAGCATAATTTTTTTGTGTTGTACTTATCTATAAACGCAAGCATATCGATATCCAAACCTTGTATGTATACACACAATATGTATACACACAATCGGCATACATACGGACACACATTTTTACGTAGTACAATACAAAGAGAATATAACGAGGAGATAGAAATCGATAAAACTTACGCGTTTCGTCGCCCATACACACGATTGTAGCACAACTGATTAAACAATGTACAGTATTGTGCAAAATTACATTACGTTAATCCTGTAATCGTTTGATCCCGTGTATTTGTTAGTGGTAGTTAATAGATATTGATGACAAGTTGACATCGATTTGATTTGAAAAGTTCACACGAGAAATGAAATGAGGAATGAAATACTGCTAGTTTATAAAATTTACTTATGTAGAAAAATTATAAATAATAATTGTTATCCTTAGACTTAACATTTAAAAATAAATCTCTCTTTTATTATATAGCTTATGGGTACTGAATACAGTATCGCTATTTCAGTTTTAATATAAAAAAATGTTGAATACGTCAAATTTTTCATTGGAGTGACGTCATTCTGTCATCTGACATTTGCACAAATATAATTATATCGACAAGACGGTAACATTTTCTGTGTAGATAGTTGTATTCTATCCTTAGGTCTTCTAGCACATTGGGTAAAATACAGTGAAATTTTAACGTAAAGAAAGCTTTTATTATTTAGTGTATGTACCACTACAAGATTAGAGTCCAAATAAATGATGTCTTCCTAAACTAATCTACACCAATGTAACCAACACCTCCAATGTCTTTAACTTGTTTCAAGATTGTTGTTAAGAATATTGTTTTAAGATGTTAAATATATTAAACGGAACAGTATTACATAACAGTATTACTTAATTAAGTAGTTGTTAAAATATTGATTGTGGTTTAATTACAATATTTGTTCCAATGGATATAAGCAGCATATCTGTTAAATTCTTGAATCTCTCGCATGCGGCCAAAACGCCACTAAAATCAGATTCTCTATAAGCCAATATGATATTTGGTCTGAAAGCTTAGGCATCTTGTAATATAATTCAACTAAATCCGCTATTGTCATCTTGCAACTTTTTATAACCACCAGATCAGATATTTTTAAAGTCCCTAGCTATGTCAAAAGGAATTAAGACTGAATTGCTCTGCTGTTTCATCTACCAATAAACTAACTGGGACGAATCCTCTCGCGAGTTTTGCTCCCATAAACTTGCGGTGGTGTACTGGCTTAGTGAATCTCTTCTTCTGTACTGTTCTTAATTGTTTCAGACATACATACATATGTTTGACTTTAATAATTTTTATAATGATTCCATGACGTGCTTATTACCGTTTCCAGGGAGAAATTAAATAAGTTTTATCGATAAAGAGTCGCTTCTTGTACTTATATCCATTGGATGTCGTATATGACACGGGTGTATTTGAAATAAAAGTAAAAAAGATTCAATTATGTAGAATATAAATCCAAACAATTTTTGTTCAATTACGACGCGAATACCAAAATTAAAATCTCCCTTATAAATTGTAATATGCGCCGCCGGGAATATGTTTACCTCGATCAAAGTAACGCAAGACATCGCAAAAACAGCTGTTGATGTTATAAAAACTACGAAATAACGCTGATGTATCAGTTTTTTTAAATAGCTTTGGATGAAGAGTTCAATAATACGTGTGATTACGTATGAAAATACTATCGGAGACTAATTAATACCTTGTATTTTAAATGTATCCAATCTATGTAATTACTTTAAACAACGATTGAAGATCATTTAACTGTAGTAAAAGTAAAACTATTGTAGTGACATAGATAGTTTTTTAGTTGCAATTTTTGTAATCGTAGTCGTATTTTCTTTTTTAATAAAGAATTGTTGGTTCCATGTCTGCAACATCTACATACATTCAATATTTGAAACAGACTGACTCTGAGTGTGCATTGCACACATGTTAAATATCGCCTAGATATATTTGGAAAAACAGTGGCGCAAGAAATATTTTATAAGCATATTTGTAATTTTTTTTCTCGCGTCTGGGAAGAAATTTGAGCAAAATATTTTGGATTTAAGTTTAATAAAATAATATCTTTTCATTTTTCATAGTCTTTACCTTTATTTCAATACATCCTGTATGTATAGCAAGATAATACAGTAACTTTTTAGTGTCAATTGCTTAAATATGAACCATTTATCAATCTGTATTTGATTCTGTCGTCAATGAGGTTAATTACTCCAGACAAAAATAATATATGTACGTGTCAGCCATTTCAAAAGTTTAATCCCATGATCTTTAAAAAATGCTTTTGTTGAAGCTGCCGTATGTATGGGTGAGTCATTTGATGTCATGGTCTGCGAATATAGTGATAAAAGATAGAAGATGTTCCTCTAAAGTATCTTGGTATTATTGGGTATTCATTAGCACATCCACTATCATATCTCACATCATCATTCTTAAATGCCGCCCAATACACTACGAGCCAAAACTTTTCTCTTCTATCTTTGATCGTGCCAGTAATTGTTGAATCCATTAAGTCAATCTATATTAAATTTCTTTTCATCACCGAAAATTACATGGTCAATCAGTTCTCCGCAATCAACATACTTTTTGCAAAACTGAGCTTATCTTTAATGTAACGCTTGTGGTGGGCCTTTTTGTATTATGACATATTTATGGCGACCTCCTGCTGTAATTCATTTCCGTAGAAGAATAGAATCACATTCTAGATTCATTCTTCTAAAAATTTGCGATATTGACGAAAGTGCCCACTTAATTTTATCATTCCTGTTCGGCGTTTTTTCCCGTAGTTCAACACCTTTTCGTAAAAACATACCTAAATTTTGGGAACGATTTAGTCTGCGACCAATTTCAATTTGTATCACTCCACAGTCTCTGACTGACTGCAAGAACTGACAATTCTTCCCAACGCGGTATAATAGGCAACCTAAAAATTATTTTGTTATAATGCAAATGACTCATCAAAACCAATGTTTCGTTGTGTATCTCTACCTTTGAACTGGATATAGTAAAGCAAACAATGAAATAACCTGTACTTTCTTACATGCTGCTTTAAGTAGTTTGGCGAGGCAGTGTTCTGCGTATTTGTTATTGCAGTTCACAGGCCCACCTGCATATGGACAATACTCTGAAACGAACCCACAAATATGTATATATCCATACACATTTCTCTACTTTACTTTTGCTGTAAAAGCAAGACAATATACCTAATAACCTATAATTATTCACAGCACTGTATATGTATGTATATAAGTATGTGCATATATATGAAGAGCAGAAAGTAAAACCAACTCATGAATCAGTAAATTGGATATCTCCAATATCAATTTTCACTTTTCTATATTGAGACTATCCTTCAGCAATCGACAGTGTACAGGACAAGGTAGATGATACACGAAGACAACGCAACAAGAGACAACGACAACACAACGCCGGATAATTGATTAAACAGCGCTGCGAAAATACATTTTCCTAAAATATCGATCACGCTTAGCGTGCTCCTAACACGTCCGTCGCCGTTTCGCGGTGACGTCACTTTGACAGACACACACCAACATAGGTCGAAACACGCACACTCTTCCACGGTCTGTCCTGCCGTACACACACGAGTACTAACGCACGCGACGGTCACGTGTCGCAACAGCTGATAACTTATCCTTTTTGTACGGCGACGTTGGACGAGAATGAGCACAACATGCTCATATTCCTGTACAATGAGCAACTCGCCGACCCTGATCCGATCGTCGTTTTAATAACTCACGCATCCATCGCAGAAGACTTATAGTGATGGCTGTGTGATTCTCACAATAGTGTGTGCGTTCTTTATTTCATTTTAACTCCTGTATTATGCAAATTTAGAAGAGTCAAAAAGTATTGAAATTGACAGCTTTATGAGATCTTAAAAATGATTATCATCCTACTTTTAATATGTGAAGAAGTGCCTAATAGTAATCTACCATTGACCTATATTTAGACATTGCCGAAGATGGTTTTCGAATAAAAATGAAATTATAATCTCTTAGTTTACTATTTATGAACATCTCCTTTCTAAAAATCTTCGAATAATTGAAATATTTTCCGATCTTTTCTAGTTTCAATTTCAAAATCATAGTGTTGATACTAATTTCCACATCATACTGCTATCTGAGCTTCATAAATGTTATCTTATTATCCATTATATATGTTATCAATCATTTATAAAGCTATTGCAAAATTAAGAACAATACAAGTTGCAGTGTTAGTTTTATTTTACATTATCTCTCCAAGTTTAGTCACCTCTACAAAAAAGGGAATAAAAAGCCACACTAGAAAGAATAATTGAGTTTGTCGATAAAACTCATCTTTTAACATTATCATTATCATATTAATTTTTTATTTTTATGTACGTTGAAACTGCTAAAAATCAGTTTATTCCAGAACCTTTACAAATTAGGTTATCGTTACACAACTTCTTCAGTGGAATAAAATTGACATTTAATTCGTATCATTCAAGTGCTAAGAGCATACTGCGATGAAAACGACCTGAATTTAAACACGGAGAAAACTTCCGTTGTTCCCTTCCATTTAGGCAGAAACAAACATCATATGGGCACTTTCGGGTATGACGGAACCGCTCTGCAGTATAAACACCAGTACACATACCTGGGTGTTCCGTTCTCCAGGACTGGTTCGTTTAGAGAAGCTACTAATCACTTTCTGCAAAAGTCAACAGTCGCGAGTGGCAGAGTTTTAGATGTATTAAGAAGCCCAAAATCAGAAACTTTTAACGTTAAAAACAAACTGTTTGATTCAATAGCCACGGCAACGCTATTATACGGAAGTGGGGTGTGGTCTCTCAACTACTTGGAATACATTGAAAAGGCTCAAGTTTAAACAGCTGTTCCATTGGCCTAACAACACCCCAAATTATATAGTACGCATGGAAACAGTTCGAACTCCTGTAAAAATCTTCGCAATGAAAAGAGCCTACGGATGATGGAAGAAAATGTTACAAATGTCCGAGGATCGGCTTCCGAGGCAGTGCTATAATGCCCTCGTCGCTTTAGACAAGTCTCCAAATAACCAGGACCATTAACTGGGTTATCCTCTTCAAAGAACTTCTCGGAGCAATAGGTACGTTATACCTTTTAGGAATCCATTCCCAAGTGCAAATGAAGCTAAAAGAAACGAAATAAATGTATTGAAAATCCATGAAAAATTGACCAATAACGCAATATGCAAGGACATAGATGCGGCAGTGACAGCGCGCTTCTCTCCTTTATATCGTCAAATAAGTGCTTTGGCCTTGTGTGAAACATTCTCGTTCTCCAATAAAAAGATTACGAGTAGTAAGTCAGATTCGAGTGTCAAACAAAGACTTTATTAAATTATTCATCAACGGAATCGCGTATAAAATTGATAGTGGTAGCCTGTGCACGTGTTGTAACCTAAATGAGTTTGAAACTCTACACCATTTTGTCGTAACATGTCCTATTTACAAACCGCTTAGGGCCCAGTATTTGAGAAAAATAGATCCTGTACTAAATATTGTAAATGTATTGACTATAAAATATGTTGAACACTTAAGGTTTAAAGGAGTAGTTGTTGATTTTTTTTATGTATTTTATTGGACGTACACTTATATTTTCTATTATTAATATAAAAAAAAATATGATATACCTCATGTGAAAGCATGTAAATATTTGAGCTTTGTACCCTATTTGTAAAGTTTTCTTCGATGCAAATAAACCACTATTATTATTATTATTAAAAAATTCGTGTCAACTAATAAACAACTAGTCATGTCTATCAACAAAATTATCTACAGACAAAGAAATTCAGTGATATATGTATACTCGTACGATTATGTTTACCATATCGTGGACAAATTAAGATATTTTTTAGATGTAACTTTATAATCATAAAAAATTCTTATATCACTAAGTTAGAGGTGAAGTAACGGCTGTCACTAAGTTAACCAAATTAATCTTACATCACTGTCAGGATTAGGGGAAAACATGACAAAAAAACCTAGTCAAGAGCTTAAATTGATAAAATTCAGGTGTGATTATGTGATTATTATAAGTACTACTTAAATTTTCGATATCTGTTCTAAAATTGACCGCGTCATTTTCTTTTCTAATGTATATCGTTTCACATATCTTAACATTTTCAAAATC
This sequence comes from Popillia japonica, assembly GCA_004785975.1. Classification (NCBI taxonomy): domain Eukaryota; kingdom Metazoa; phylum Arthropoda; class Insecta; order Coleoptera; family Scarabaeidae; genus Popillia; species Popillia japonica. The sequence goes on along the minus strand of ML219596.1, from coordinate 53,887 downwards.
GTGTCGTAATTCTTTAGAATGCTTAGACAAACCAGTTTCTGCGGTTATGTTATGCGTTACAGTGTATTGAAGTCGTTTTTTAAGTATTGTTTAGTCTGACCTACGTAACATTTATCACAGTCTTTTTTAATCTTAGTTTTTAAATTTGTAAATAACTGTCTGTTGTTCGGTGTAAATATAATGTTTATGTCTGACTTTTTAAACTCGTATATAATTTTGTCGCTTAAGTCGTTGATCTATGGAATTGTGTGATATATTTTACTATTTTGTTTTGTGCCTGTATTGTATATTCTATGTATTCGTTTTTTTAGTAATTTTTCGTAAAATTCTTTGGGATAACTATTTTTTTGTAAAATTGATCTAACTTTGCTTAAATTCTCTTTCCTAAAATAATTGTTATAATTCACTAGAAGTGGAAATAAGTATCAGCAACATAAGATAAGTACATAAAGGTCATAAAAACACATGAAATATATAAACAAATGTAGTTATTGTTAACACGCATGAATGCCTAGCGAAACTGGTTTGAGTGTCACGGACTAGTCTAAATCGTCAGCAATGTGGATCAAGCGTTTTAAGAAAGCAGCATACTTCATGGCGTACGATTTTTTGTTGTATTGCCTGCGACCATTATGTAAAATACGACAATGCTAAAGTATTTTTTTTAATGTATTATACATCGAAAAATCATTTCCTGTATGTAACAACATGTTTCCATAGCATTGAACATTATTTAATGAAGAGAATGTGAATCCTTATACTATGTTGTAAATGTTTAGCACAGTAGCTTCATATTGCTAATATGTTTCCCGTAAATAAGTATTTAACGATAATAATAACAAAATATAGGTATTACTTGCTTTTATTTACATGTACTGCACTACCTTTTTCGTATATTTCACGATAAGTATACTTTTAATATCACAACACCTCACCATTAAAATCGCAACATTTACATCATTGATTTACAAGATACAAAATTTATTTTGAGAGCCATTATCTTAATAGAAATAGTTTTATCAGAACCACCTGCAGCAGTTCAGTTAAGATTGGCAAGAATAAATTTAATGGTAGAGTATTGGTGCTTCTTCCGATTGTCGATTCTACATTGATCCAAAATTTTGAAAATAACTTTTTTTTAAAGCAGCAGAAGCTATCCTAACTCTCCAAACACCGCTTTTATTGCATGACGTCGTACTTGAAAGTAAATTTAAAACTATCCTGCTCCTAGAAAAATCTAACTCGCAGCTAGACGCGAAGAAATGAATACACGTTTCTGTGGCAGGATTTGAGCCCTGATATATGTAGATCTTGCAAAAAAAATGTGAAGAATATTAGAGAAAAGTAGCGTATTCAAATACAAAACAACTCTTGGCCGTCATACATAATGGAGCTAATCTTCCACACCACTATTTCAGACATTTATGCTTGTAAGATGTATGCATATTTATAGAAAGATTTTAATTATATCAAAGTTAGTTGTTGATTAATTTCTATGCAAATTAGGAAGCATTTTTAAAAGTATCGAATTATAGTTCCGGGCATTGTCTATTTAGATCCAAGTATAAAAGTAGTTGCTGAAGCAAGAACCATGCAGATGTCTAATTAAATCAAAATATATCTTCGAAATATATGCATAGCGGACAGGAAACTAATGCAATTGTTCTATAAGAATATTCTGATTTTAAAACTATTCAACGCTAATAATTGACTTTTGGAAAACTCAATGTATGAAATTTTGTTCAAAGAACATTACGAAAATTTGATTTTGAGGCTTTTTAAACGATTTTAATACAATCTTTGCTAACTATAATACATTTATTCCAGTAATTGATTGATAACCCTCTACTATTGCAAAAGTATTTTTCCAAATTATTCAACAACTACTTGCAGCTCATTATCAATTAGAATATAGAAATAATTACCAAATAATCAAATACCCAATGTTATCTATGTATCTATTTATTGAGGAAATGCGCATCATATGTGTATGGATGTAGTATTCTTTAGTACCTATTGAAAGTCAATGAGAAAGACGCTATCAAAGTCCAGACTATTGTGGCCGTTATCTTTTCATTGATAAACTTTCTTTCAGGTAGAAAATCGTAAAACGGATCCATTGCTTCCTTACATCTGACAATGAACTCCAAAAACTGTTGTGGCTCTTTTCTTTTTTAAGAATGAGATTCTGAAAAAGTATACCGGTCAATACCAGTAAAATTAGCATACATTACATTATTCGTTTAGTTTAACTTTGCACTAAATTTATATTTATAAATATTTCTATGAAAAATTCTCGCTAGTTACACAATATTTATATGAAACCATAGGAAAAGAACGGTACTTATTGTCAAGCGTTTGCTACAACGTAAAGGTAGCTATTTTAAATAAACATTAACGTATCAGTTTTAAGTTTCAACACAACAATTTTCCCAACTATCTGCGTAAACAAATAATAAAATAATAATAATAATAATAATAATTCATGCCTTAGCATCCCCCAACAGCTTGCGCCAATTACAGGGGGCAAAATTTTGCAGTCATGCATTAATTAACTCAAGGGCTATACAGGGTGTCAAATGAATAGTGTCGAAAACATAAACAGTATAAAACTAATATCACAAGAAAGGTAAATCCAAAAATATTATGATCATATATTAAAATAATTTCTCCTTTAATAATTACTTAATAATTACTAAAAATTTCTAATAGACAAACAGATATTTTTTATCAAGTTGAATGATATGTAAATAAATGTTTATTATACTCTGTGAATGCGTTTGTTTACGGAGCAGCTTCATAGAGCAGCTGCATAGAGCTCTATGAAGCTGCTCCATGAATTGCACATGTGGTCTTTTGACAAATATTCGATTATTCATTTCCTCCTGTTTTTTTTTTTTCGTAGGAATCAGGTGTTTTTGGTTTTTTCATTACAGAAAAATGCAATATTAAAGTACAACGACATATTATTACCTAATGATCTGGTAATTAATAATTTACTATTTGAGACCGCGTTCGTAGTAGTCTTGAAGAAGACAGTTTGATGAGAAACAGGACAAAAACTTAGAGTAGTAATGTCCACAATTGCTACCACGAGCTCCGCATGCACGCTTCCGTGTGACGGCAAACCTTATCCTAAACTAGGTCGCTGTGACAACACAGCCTCGAAGAGCCTCGACGTCTAAAATTTCTCGTCAACGATCATAAACAAAGTTTTTCATGTATCCTCACAGGGAAAAAGTCCAACAGATTCAAATCGGGACTTCATGCTGGCCACAGAATCGTTCCTTCTCGGCCTATCCAATGCGAAAATGCCTGGTTTAAATGTTCCCATACAAGTCGGACAACATGTGGAGGTGCCGCATCGTACATGAACTACATTTGCCGTCGTACATGTAGTGGTATGTCATGCAAGTAATCGGATAACGTATTTTGCACACAATTTAAATGATCTACCGCATTTATTTTTTCGGGAAGTACATGTGGCGCAAATAAATGATCGCCCAATATTCCGACCCATACATTTATTGATGTCCTATGTTGGGATGAACGCTGATGGATGTCTTGTGAGTTTTTATCCACCCAGTGATAAATATTATGGAATTTCAGCACACCATTTTTTGTAAAGCAGTATTCATCGGTAAACAGGGTAACGGATCGAAGATGTGGAAGACGCTTTTCTGTTTAACGAAACCATTCACAACGGGTCACTCGTCGAGGAAAATCATTGTCTGATAGACATTGGATTTTTTGTACGTAATACGGGTGCAGTAAAACAACAGGACCGGACTGAGATTGAAAAATATTATTTTCTCGTTACTGCGTGGACATAAAGTATTCATTTTTTGGAATTTAGGTTTCCATGCCATTAGCTTTAACCTCTTTTATTTTCGTAGACTATTCAGTATATACCCTGTATAACACTTACATCAAGAATTTTATAATTAACCAACACTTAATCTATTACCATCCTCTTTGGAACAAATATTAAGTTCAATAATATTTAAAGCAGTTCGTTTTGTTAGCTTTAATTTCTCCCCAGAGCACGTTTACCAGGATATCCAATATATAAAAGTGGGACACAAAATTGAATTATAAGTTATTTGCCTATATACTCATGTAGCCATTAATTTAATTCTGCACCACTACGCACTAAACTAAGAATCGATAAAATGTCCTCTATCATACATAATGATGCTTGGTCAACACAATAAACATAATTTTATTTATCGATTTCTAGTTAAGATTTATACTACGCGATAGAAGTCCTGAAAAAAATTACTTAATGTACTTACAATTAACCTTGAACATTTACATTTTTTTAGTAAAAATATTAATATATTGGGTGAATGTAAGCTACCTGTTAATTGTTTAATTTTGTATTACGTGTAACAATCTATATCAAGTTATTATATTTAATTAGTTTACTATAAGATATTTTACGAGTAAAATTTTCTGTATTATAGGTATCTATCAACTACCAAACTCGCAAATAAAGTTCTCTAAAACCATATTTAATTCAGGCATACATATGTATATCCTATCTGTATGCAATGAGAAATTGCTTTGAATCATCTCCAAGACGCATTTTTATTTATTGTACTAACTTCTTTATTATCTTTTTCGCAACTGTAGTTATCGAATTCGGTGACACAGTATCACGTTTTTTTTCACGTTAGTTAGAGATTTGCAGAGATCCTATCATTGAATAACGCGGTATCATCTGACTACAGCTACATTTTTGAAAATGTTTTCAATAATATTTAAATGTAATATCTACTGGTGATTATAAAAACATTTTATGCAATATAGTTATTTAATTTCAAATACTAAAGAACTAGAGTCAGTATAAAGTACAGGGTGACCCAGAGTAAATTTCTATTTTGAAAATATTAACCCTAAATGAAGGAAAGCGATGGATAAGGCCACCAATGCGGATTTTATTAGTTAAATAAAATGTATTTCAAATGTCGACCATCTGGCTTATAGCACTCCTCCAATCTGGTAGGAAGATTTTTGAATACCCGTCGACACATCTCAAGTGAAATGTTATAAATGGTATCCCGTATGCGGTCCTTTAACTGCGACACTCTGTAAATATCCCCACAAAAAAAACTAATGACGTGAGGTCCGGGGATCTTTGAGGGTGGATTAGATTAGATTAGGGGTGGCGTTACGGACTTTTTTACCTCGACCTTCCTGGTCTATTGTGAACCCCAGTAATCCTCGAAGGCGCCCTCTAATTTTGCCCTCTTTATGCAGCTTAACGTCCTTGAGAGCGGCTCCTATATGTAGCTATGTGCTGTGGGATTCTCTGTGTCCAACGTTAGAGACCTTGTCCTTGCCAAGACTCCGCAATGGCACAGCACATGGACTGGGGTTTCTCCTTCCTCCCTGCAGAATCTGCATGTGGCATCTTGCGCTAGCCCTATGTTATACATATGTCTATTTGGTCCACACTGACCTGTTAACAGACCTACTATCATTTTGACGGTTTTCCTGTCTTTGTCCAGCAGGTCTCTAGTAAATCCAGGCATCTGTTCTGTTTTGGACTTATTATGTATCCATACGTTGATGGACTTTCTGATTTGTGATTTGGTGGTGCCAACGGATGGGCAGGTCGAACGAATTGCCTTGACCAACCTTGTCTGGCCAGATCGTCTGCCGCCTCATTTCCCTTCACGCTCTCGTGGCTGGGAATCCTGGCCAAAATTAGTTTCCTTTGGAAACCCACCTCGTGTAAACCATTAACGCAGTCCCAAACCTGTTTGGAGTCAACACTTGCTGAACTAATCGCTTTAAGTGTTGCTTGGCTGTATGAAACGATAGCGACGCTTTTACCGAACTCGGTCCATCTTTCCACTTCTCTAACGCAATGGTGAATTGCTGCTGCCTCAGCTTGAAAGACCGTTGTGTCCTTGCTGAAGCTTATCGAGAGAGCCTTCCAAGGCTTTCCTCCGTATATGTCGACTTCTACATCATATTCCGTTTTGGAGCCGTTTGTATATCAGTTCGACCCCGCTCTTACCAGAGATCCTTTCTCCCAGTCCCTTTCTTGTCCGGTATTATGAGCTGGTATTTCCTATCCAGGTTGAATTTCTGAACCATGGAATCACTTGACACCCCCGTATAGCGTGCCTGCTTGAGTTCATTCATTAGTTTTTGATATTCAGCACCGTGCGATCTACTTATCGGTGCTTGCTTATACGACAATCTGTATGCTGCGGACCTCGCAGTTCTTTGAATTTAGATATGTAGCAGTGGTAGGTTTAGGATAACCTCCAACGCCGCGGTAGGGGCCGACCTCATCGCGCCAGTGGAACAAAGACAACTTAGTCTTTGAACCCCACTCAGCGCCCTGGCCGCCCTCATCACTATCTCACAATAATTGTTTCGCATTTCATAATCCGTAGACTTCAGAAACTGTACCAATTGAATCTTGTACAAGTGGAAGTGTAAATCGCACCGTAAAATTCGTTGCACACTTAAGCGTGGGCTGTTCAATGCTTGGGCATGTTTACGCACCGAGCGCTCCGGCTATCGCGTCGCCGCCAGTCGCACCATCTCAATGTTTTCCGGTGTTCTGATGGAGGTCTGCTGACCTGGGGCCTGATTCTCGAATCTCCAATGATGAATGTCGCATGCGACATTCATCATTCGAGATTCGAGAATCGGGCCCATGGGCGCTTGCGATTTATCACTGAACCCGTTTTACGAAATCATTTAACCTACGACTTTACTAGGTTGCGGACGGTGCATCAATTACTCGCCGAATATTGTAGTAGTTACAAAAAATGTCGCGTAGCCACTGTGTACGAATGGTTCGCCTTTAAAAAACACTCGAGCATGAATGCGCTCTGCCTATCCGATCAATTCTCCATGTTTACTGCTAATCCGCAAGCATTGGCTACCGCCCGGCCGCGGAGATACCTCTTCTAAATGTTTATATTTCTTAAACAAAGCATACTTTAAAACTGAAATTTGCTGTGGGTCACCCTGTGTATCTATAATATGTACTCCTGGACAAAATTAACACGCAACTTAATTAAACCTAAATAATTAGATTTATGACAATAAAATTAAACTGAAATACAATGAAAACTGGCAAATCGGGTTTAGGAAGAAGTCAACGAAGTATGACCTTGTATTAAATCATTAAGCACTTCTTTTGTTGAAAATGGGTGAGGTATGAAAACGACACTCAAAATGAAAATGTTTACGCAATGAAGAAGCAATAGAAATGAATGTGCCGTTAGTATTTTGTATCTGTGTGCCTTTGTGCCTCGTCTACTCCCAATTACCGCATTCACATGGCCTGGCATACTAGCAATTAAATTTTCAATCGAATTCTGAAGTCTACAACCTTGGATCTTCTTTTTTAGGTGATCATATAAAAGGTCAATGGGATTGAGGTCGGGACTGAGCGGCGGTCATTCCATGAACGCAATATCAACAGCTTGCTAGTAGTCACTACATCAAGACAAGCATTGTTGTGCATTAATAAAAAAGATTGCACCTACAAAACCAGCAAATGGCATTACATGTTGAAATATCATATTTTCCAGATAGCATTCTGCATTCATAGACGACAAACGTATTTCTGTACGAGCGTCCAAACGGGACCCTTGGAGAAATGGTACAACTTGCAAATCTCTGTCCGCCAAACACTCTCACGTGCATCAGGAGATTTTAAGTTGACCTTCGTTTTGTCAATGAATACAACCTTCGTCTAATCATTAACAGAACAATTTTGATAATTTCCGACAAAACGTAATCTTTGAACTTTGTGTTCTCTGGTGAGTAATGGCTTTTCCGCTTGTCTTCTGCTCTGTAATTCGCCCTGATTTAAACGTCTTCTGGTTGTTCGCGACGGTATCACAACATTACGAACCGCTGATAACTCATTTTTCAACTCATTGGTAGTGATTGTCCTCTTTATACGGAAGGACTGTATCAGAAAACGGTCATCCTTTCGGTTGGTACGTCGTTTCCGCCCTTGGCCCAGTCTTCGGTTGTGAGATCCAGTTTTGTTAAATCGTCTAACAATGCGACTTATGCAGGAATGGCTTTTTCCTAGCACCTTGACAACATAACGCATTGAATACCTCTCACCTAGCAAAGTTAATGCTTGTATTGCCTTCTCTAACGATAAATTTATTTGTTGAGTCATTTTTCTACTTTGAAGCACTCATAGATGAACTTGGAAACACAAATGTGACACAACCGTTAATACAAAACAACTCAATTACTTGTCGTAATCAAAAGTTTCTGGATAGCGTGTAAATCAATTGTCGTCAAACGGGAATAATTGGCAATTATAATATTAAAACAAAACAATATGCGCGTGAAATTTAGAAAAGGTCCAAAGCCTACTTGTAAGGCAGTTACTAGTCTTAAAGTTATCATTTTTGTTCAATGTTTTCAAAAGATGTCAGTAACGCAATAAAGCAATAAAGAATTGCTAAATATTTTTGCATGTAGTAAATAATATTCAAATATAACCTTACATACTCCTTTCCTTTAGGTAGAATTTCCTATATACTTGTATAATTTTACAAAGATAGAAACTGTTTCAATAACGAAATTGTCGCATTTCAAAATTAGGAAAACAAAGTCTTCGAAAAGTTTCCACGTAAAGAAAGGTTTATTTCAGTAAGGTAATGAGTTGAAGACACTGTGAGTGTAGGTTTAAATAAAATTACCAGTATTGACAGACGGACAGTCCTGATATATCCTCTTACCAGGATCTTTCTCCACACTATCGTCTGCAACATTTCCAGAATTGTATAAATCTTCCAAGGTGAGTCCAGTTTGAAGAATTTGATTCTTGTAGTCAAGTGGATACTATCTAGTTTTCGATAGAATTGAACACAATTTACTATTACAAAAATTGAAGATAATCGGCTGTAGTAATTTACTAGTAATATTCTTTGCGACTTATCTATCTAATAGAAAACAATATGTAATTTACTATGGATACAAATCGCGACTACACTATTACACATTACATATGATGATTTTTTTCTTTTTGTTGAGTTCAAGTATTCAATTACTGTGTTTTTTTGTATTTTTTGCATCTTTTGTCCTTTAATTGGAGCAATCTGTTGGGCAAATGTACTACATATATGTATTATTATTATTATATGCATAGATTTTAAGTACGAATTTTGTTGGTTAGAGCACCATCTACCATAGCATTGTTTTCTAAAATACTTATTTTCCAGACGTTTGAAAGTTAAAAACATACCATTTTTAGTATGCATGCATCATAAACCAATCAAAACACACCCATAAGCGTGCATAATCGGGCCCTTATCGCACGGCGTGCGTATAAAAGTTGCTTGATAACAACCAATCCCAAGCGTTTAATAGTCCAGTGAAATGTCAGGAAATGTCAAATGACATATAGGTACATACATGTGACTCGATAATATGTACCTATTGGAATTATTGATTATTGATTTGAATTATTATTTGGACTTTGCAGGTATTAAACTTAATTCAGCTTCAGCAGCTAGTTTTTGAATTTCTGTCGACATTATTAATACAACAATGGTGTTTAATAATTAAGTGAAATGTCAAATGACATAATATAGAGACACATCTCACTCGATAAAATGTATTGAAATTATATATATGATTTCTTCTAGTTAAAATTATTGTTGCATTTATACTAAAAAATATCGTATGACACAGTGCATAATTAGCTTTTAAAACACTCGTAACGTTAAAGCCACTCCGCTTCGCGTCGTGGCTTTAAACTCGTTACTCGTGCTTTAAAAGCTTGATTATGCACTAGTGTCATAATATACTATTATAATACAAATGCTTTAATATATGTAATTTCTAGAACGCTATGATAAGTTCAATACCTTTGACACTGATTAATGTATTCTCATAAAATTATTAGCAGCAAGATTTATAACTAACGAAAAAAAAACTAAAACTGAAATAGAAGTGTAGAACTAAAAGAATAAGTGAATCCGCAGACATGTAGTACTTCTAGTAAATGGGTAATTTCGAATGGACTTGGTTGGACATGCAACTATGTATGTACCTACTGTCTACATCGGATAATTATCATTCTAATTGCATGTACTTTATAATATTGTTTGACTTCCATTGATCTTCACAGAAATATAAATACAAGTGAACTAAGCGACATTAAATACAGACTGAACTTTTTATTATGTTGCAAGAGACGTGGTTCTAATATGGCTCTAATAATAGTCCATCTGCAAAGGAATAATTAATGATATACATATATATTATGACATTATGTCACCTTTTACTTCTAAAATTACAAGGCGAAAGCAGTTGTTAAAAATTATCAGACACCTTTAATTGTTTTAGTTGCAATGTCAGCTAGAAAATTATTTATCTGTTGTTGTAATCAGCCCTTACCGACGGTTTTTATTCTAGAAAGTAAGTATAGTAACAACAGTAACAAAAAAAATATTTTGTTTCTAAATTTAGTAATTGTCACCTTTTCATGAGCTGTTTTGAAGAGGACTTCGTATCGTAGTATCGATGGGCGAATATTTTCGTAGGGTTTTGGCTAAGCTATGCGAATGACATTTTCGTGATTTTCGACACCAAAAAATGTTTGAAATGTCGATTTTCTTAACAGATTAAATAATCGTTTTGAAATTATAAAATTTACATATCAAAAAGAGGAAAACGGTCAGCTACCTTTCCTAAATACTTTAGCTATTAAATATGAGAATCGTTTGGAATTTGACATTCGTAGGAAGGTAACTAGTGTACTTCGCTACATTCCCTCAGGTTCCCATCATTGTGCCCAACACAAAATAGCAAGGTTAGGTATGAGAAAGAGCTTAAACTCATAAAAGATCCAAGCAGATGTAATGGTTTCCAGCCTCGGATTAAGCTAATTAAGAAGTTTAATTATAAGAATTTTTTTTTAAATCCATGATTTTTCAAGAAGATGTCAAAAGCACACGTTCAAGGAGCTGGATCTTAGAATTGTTTACAGTTGCGGCACTAATTTTCGAAGTCTGATTGGTAACCCTAAAGATAAGAATCAGCATTTGGAAAAGTCTGGAATTTACGAAATCAGTTGTAACAAATTGTAATCAAAAATATATTGTTCCATCTCAACTAGATTCAAAGAGCATACGGCTTATCTTAGACATAACAGAATTGAGAAGTCTTGAGTTGCTCAACATATTTTCAAAAACGATAATAATATTGATCACTCTAATCTAAAATTAATTCGACCGATTAGTAATTGAATGTTTTTGAAAGTTTGGAAATTTACAAAAACAAGTAGGTACTGTTTAATGAACAGTGACAACGGGCTTATTCCATCGTATTGACGTTCTTTACTTGTGACTTTTAGGTTTCTTGTGTTCAAGTTCATTTCCTAATTTTGTTTAGTTTTATTATCGTCTTGATAATGACAGCATTGCTGTAGAAACGCGTTAGCAATTATCAAAGTGCTTGGTGTTTTTGTAGGTCTAATAATTTTGGAAAATGCACCGCACTGCCTACAATATAATTTAACGCATAGTATACGTATAATAATAATAATAATTACATATTTTGAATTTAGCGTATTTTCTTTGCTCACAGTATCTACTGTTACTTTGGCAACACATTCTGGTTCCTGCGATCGTTATTCTGATAATTTTCTCCACAATTACCGGTCCGCCATAATTAATGGAGGAGAAGAACATTCGTGGCAGTCAAGATCTCCAGATTTAACTCAGATATTTGGGACAGTATGAAGAACGCTATTAGAAACAGTTGAACAGATGAACATTAGATGACAACTAGACAGAAGTATCAAGAATTCGTTATATACGGCAAGCAGATCACTCCTAGGAGGAGCCAGAATGTGTTTTCAGAGCAATGGTACTCAGTTTGAAAGAAATCCAAACAAAAATAAGTATCGGCTCTTCTCAAATTGAATTCTGAAAACCGTTTATATTTAGTATAAAACTTTATTACATCTTTTAACTATATCTGGTGCAGAGATTACGTATACTAACTAGTTAACTCGTATGATGGGGCATCTGTTTTAAATTATAAATATATGAGAAGGTATACGGTAGTATTGTACTTTCCCTGAAAAATGTTATATATCTTGCAGTCTCTGAAATATCAATAAAAATATGTATATATTTTTGTAAAGCATACTTACATATACTAGATTATGCTTAAAAATATCAAAATATTCTCCAGATCTAATTTTTTTATTAAATCTGAATATGAACGGAAAAAATGTCACCCACAGTGGGTTCCGAGAATATCCAGTAAAGTAGTCAGAACTGATATTATCATCAACATATAGCATAATAATTTATTACCCAAATAGCAATATATCGAAAAATTTCAAGTATTTAAAATGAAAATCTTTGAATATTGAGTGAGATCGTTATCGTTTGCTTGAGCCAATAAACATAGCTGACCAGCATGGCCCAACTTCTTTCAAAATTTTATACTTTTTCTTTTCTAGTTAAACTAGAAATTGAACTCTTTTCATCTAACAGCATGTGTACCGGAAACTTTGGTATTGGTGATTCTTCATAGTTTGCAACTGATTTACAAGGGTTGGGTAACAGCAGCAGTCAAATTTGTTTAGACTGGACCACGCCCTGCGGTTGTGCTTATTATAAATCTGTAAATTTTCTTTTATAGCTATACATGTTTTTCTTTTTTATAGCACAATAAAGGCATTATTATTATTATTATTATTATTTCATAGCATCATATTACCAAATTAAATGTTTAGATTTGGCGTACAACCTTTAATGTTTGTTAAGGAGAAATAACATCCAGAGGGAGTGATCTTTGTAAATCTAGAAATAGCAAATGGCAATATGTTTATTATTATATGCTTTATGATGATTACTATTTTTACACATATGTAGTACTTCTTTTAGTATGATAATCACATAATTTGATGTACATAATTTTATTTTACATACTTTTATTATATAATACTTGGAATAACTGTATTTTTTTTTAATTGCCAGAAACAATTTACTGCCAAGTCGATGGTACAGCCCATTTTGAACAACAAAAATAAATACAATAAAACTTGTTCAAATACACATCCTCTCGTAAAATCAAGCACGTATACTAATCTACCACTACATATTATAGGGTTTCTAATTCGTAGTTAATTCCGGCGTCCACGTCATGCAAAAGTATAAACGGCTTGATTGCTTTCGGTTTGCAATTACTGCCGTCTTCACACAAATAGTAAAAGTTGAAGAGCAATTTGAGTTATATTTGGAAATGTTTTATCGATACGAAATATTATCCAAAACTCGCTATACATATATGTATGTATTGCTCGAAGCGGAAATAACAACACACTCAATGTATTCTCACAATAATCTATTCAAGATGTATGTACATATGTACATATAATATGTAAGTAGTTAATACAGTTATGTCTAAATAACCGCGTTTTTTCTTATTGGATTAAACTACTTCACGCGAATTGTGGATCAGTTGTACCGCATTCTTCGTTCTACTCTTCCGTTTAGCTAGCGTAGAATTTCTCTGCCCTATATATCTAATTACAAAATTCAGTTTAATGCCAAGGTCAAATGATCAATGTCCATGTACCTATTTTTATTAACTATTTAATTAATTTTGTTACCTAGAGAATGAAAATGGAACTTTATTATGAGATTCATCTCCAATATTACAATAAAATTTGTTCATTTCGGTCAGAAAATACTTTCAGTCATTTCACGCACGCATTTACGTGCCAACACTAGTGCGGTAAAGTAAAAATTACATTAATTGATTAATATATGTATTTTTATGACCTTTATTTACTTTTCTTATTTTCTTGATATTTTTTCCACTTTTATAGGTAAATTACAATACTCTAATTCGAATAAAGATCATATTTATTCCAAAACCTTTACAATATAATATGGTTTTCGTTATAACTTCGTCAGTGGAATAAAATTGACATTTAATTCGTGTCAAATAATAAATAAAAAACTAGCCATGCCTATCAACAAAATTATCTACAAAGAAATTCAGTGATATATAGGATTATGTTTACAATATCGTGGACAATTTAAGATATTTTGAAACGTAAATTTATAATCATAAGACTAATGATCCCTATATCAATGTATTTTTTGTCAAGCTCTAGTCGTTAGGTAAAATTGATCATTGTCCACAGTTAATTCCTATCATGATAGATTAAAATTTACATTTGACTAGGAAATTAAATTAGCACATCCTGATTTTAGGAAAGATAATTTAAGCAAAGTTAGATCAATTCTAAACAAAAATAGTTATCCAAAAGAATTTTACGAGAAACTAATAAAAAAACGAATATATAAAATATACAACAGAGGCACTAAACAAAATAATAAAATATATCACACAATTCCATATATCAACGACTTAAGTGACAAAATTAAATACGAATTTAAAAAATCTGACATAAACATTACATTTACACCAAACAATAACAGACAGTTATTTACAAATGTAAAATCTAAGATTAAAAAAGATAATCAAAGTAATATCGTATGTAAATTAGAATGCAAAGACTAATAAATGTTACGTAGGGCAAACTAGACAGTATTTAAAAAAACGACTGTATAATGATCAATACACTGTAACGCATAACATAACCGCGGAAACTGCTTTGTCTAAGCATTCTAAAGAATTACAACATAACTTTGATTTTGAAAATGTTAGGATTTAAAAAAAAGAAAATAGTTATAAAAAGAGATTAATATATGAAATGATATACATTAAAAAAGAAAATAACGCGGTCAATTTTCAATCAGATATAGAAAATGTCAGTATTTATAATAATTTAATCACCTAATCACGCCTGAATTTTATAAAATTAAGCTCTTGACTAGGTTTTTTTGCCATGTTATTCCCTAGTCCTTGAACAGAATTGTTAGAGCTTGACAAAAAATACATTGATATAAGGATCATTATTCTTATGATTATAAATTTACATTTTAAAATATCTTAAATTGTCCACTATATTGTAAACATAATCCTATATATCACTGAATTTCTTTGTCTGTAAATAATTTTGTTGATCGGCATGGCTAGTTATTTATTTATTATTTGACACAAATTAAATTTCAGTTTTATTCCACTGACTAAGTTATAACGAAAACCATATTATATTGTAAAGGTTTTGGAATAAATTTGATCTTTAAGCGAATTAGAGTGTTGTAATTGACCTATAAAAGTAGGAAAAATATAAAGAAAATAAGATTAATTGAGTAAGACAGTATTACAGTATAATTATTATAATAATTACCACTAAACTTAGATAATGGGATCTTATAATTTTTGCAGAATTAATTAAAAACTTGTAAAAGTAAATGCTGCCATCTATTACTTATATTCTTAATTATCAATTCTAAACTGACAACTGTAATCATACCATAACCTAAAAAATAATACACCAAGTAATATCGATATAAATATTTATTGTTAGCTGTTGTTTACTAAAACGCTAAAACATTTGTTCGTTACAAGAAATGTGGTACCTACCATTCGCTGCGCTTGCTCGTGCTTTAAATTCGCGCTTATGCTGGAAATTTTGTTTTCGGGCACTAGGTAGGTAAATAAGTATTATTCTATGGGGTTATCATAAAGTAAACCATGTGTTTTAATTAACTTGTTAACAAATTAAATTAATTACAAAAAATAAACGAAATCTAATTGCTTAAAAATGGGATTTAGTATGGAGTGGACAAAAAGCCGCTACGGCAATTGCTCAATATGCATTTTGTTGTGAGATTGTCAACCTTTCCTCCGCATTGTACACTGCATTCCGTAACATTACAGGTTAAATTGCACTGTAATATTGTCTTTTAATTGTGGCAGCGTTGTTGTTCGTCTTGTAAGCACTAAACTTTTTAACTAACCTCACCGCCAGTAATCCGGTGGGTGACACCTTGGTGGCTATGAATTTGCGTCTGTGTAACACACGATCTTAAAAAACGTGGATAAACGATTCCATGACTGGTCAGACAATTTGCGGGAGTCCTCCATCATGCATAAAAATGATGTTTTCAATTCCGTGGTGCTTGTTTTGCGACTGCGGAATAATATAATTTCTTAAAATTTGCAAATATCGTTTACAGTTACAGATTCTCCATTTCCCATTTTCTCGTAGATATACAGACCAGTGATAAAATCGGCTGTAAAATCGCATCAAACGGTGACTGTTGTCATGAAATCTTTCTTGATCGACTTCTTATGGATTTTATACAGACCAGATTCTTTTGAGTATTAACTTCACCATTCCGAGTAAAATTTGCCTCGTATTTCCATAAAATACGTGATAGCCATTCGGGTTCAATTACTCTCAAAGAAAAATCGTACCTAGTAATCTGCCTCCTTTACTTCAAACAGTATTTTCAGTTTATACGAATACATTTTTAGAATTAAAATATTCCAAACCGTGGTACCTATATGTACGACATTTGCAATCGATTGGATGTCGGATTTGCGTTGTTGATTGCTAGTGGATTACCTCTGGCTACGTCCTCATTTTCATAAAGTTGCACATCACTAATCCTTGGTCTACCGTAACTTGATATGTCAGTTACCTACTGAATAGTGCCTGGATCCAGTAATGACGTTTGTGAAAGTCAAACTAGCATCTGCATTTGAGGAGTTTGGTTCTGTGTATTTAGGATGGGTGTAACTGTTAGGATCTGGCGGACTAGAATTTACGTCTGGGGGCTGGCCACCTCATCTTCGCCATTCATTGTCACACTAAGAATATATATGTTTGTAATTAGAGGTATCTTATATATGTGTATGTATGTACATAAATTGTTTCGTACAATTGTAAGTGCTCATTAACGATATTGTGTACCAATAGGTAGATACACC
>ML219596.1:0-32009 GCA_004785975.1 Popillia japonica | reverse complement strand
CTATCATCCCTTAAAAGGATGCTTTGTATATCGCGGACACCCTGTATATATATCTTATAGTAGACCCCCAACGTTGAGGGCTTCACAATAATTTGAGGCCACGTTGGTGAGTTCTACTCAAATTTTTGAACTAACTAAATAAAAGAAAATTCTCAGGTTTAAATTTTGGGTCCGGTGAGCTCTCTTTATCTCAGGGGTGTTCACGAGTATTTTTTAAATGCTGGGTAATATCAAATAAGTTAACCAACATGAAAATCACTTCTCTCAATAAGATACAATTTAATTTATCCACAATTTTTATTATAATGACACATGGAATATAATAATAACAAAACAAATAAATTGATTTAGATAAATAGGCAATATTAATTTGTTCGATTAAACATAAAAAAAATGTACTTAAATCTAATAAATAATTCTTTAAATTTAACAAAACTAAACAAAACTTATTATTAGTGACCTCTATTGTAACATTAACAAAATTTAACCTTAAAAGAAAACTAACTTATCGGCCATGTGATTGGTTTTAATTAAATATAATTCAAGGTCAACCTAAGATTATTGTGCTTGGCGTCGATTTTAGATAATTTTAATAAATCAAACAAATTGTTGGTGTCCTTTTTTTTAGAAGAAAGAATTACACAACCAGTTAACTCGTTGACGATCAAAAACATACTATCTACTTATTCAAATTTTTTTCGAAAATTGATATCAAATCGAAGATTTCTATTGGCAAAAATGGAAAATAATTTTGATATTGACAACTTGAAGACATGAAAAAAAATCCTTAATTTAATTAATTTTGTGGTTAGCTTTCACTAACATAATTTTTTTACCTTAATTAACATTATTTGATTTCAGATATCCCTTTTAACATAATATTTTACATTAACTAAAACATTTGGTCTTTACAAAATTTATCTTGATGACATTTTCTGGTTAGGTCCTTAATTTCTATTAAAATGCCTAAATTATTGTCTAAATTTTACATACATAATTAGCTTTATTTTTCTCTTTAAATTAATTAATGACTGAATTTCTATGCTCTCCAAGTTTAACCTGTCTGATACTCGGTCTCTTGGTACAACATAACTGTCCTTGTCAGATTGCACTGAATAACAACTAGGTCTCCCCGAAGTCTTCCAGCTGGTCTAACTAACCCTTCGTACAAGCATCATTTAAAAAAAAATTAAATAGTGCTGAAATTGTTTCTATACAATATATTTAAATAATTATTATGGTACATACGTTACTTAACAAACATTTAATTCAAGTTTCGAAAAACGGTTTCACTTTACTATCTATAAGGTTGTTAGATTATTGGTGGCCGACCATGTAGCTAAAAAATGATAACAGTTTGTTAACTGTAGGATTTTAAAATATGTACACAATACAGTTCAAAAATACCGAGATTACTGTTTGTTCATATGGCCATGCAAATTAATAATACTAATAATAATAATAATACACATTTATTAGCAACAAAAAAGAAAGCAGTACATACTATAGAAATAACTAGAAGTATAAAAATAAAAATAGTTGCCAAGAGGTTCATCTTCAGCTAATCCTACAGGAATGGCAGCTCTTCCAGATGATTCACAAAAACAAACAATAAGTAGATATTAACACAATCCCCATTGCAAAAAAAACCTGATAGGTCACTCTTTAATTTATCTATGTATTTTGTTCAAGAAGAAATTGTCTAATTCTGTATTCAAATTATGGCAGTGAGAGCTCTTTTATGTGGCAAGGCAACGTGTTCTTTGTCTGTGCACAATTACAGCTGAAACTCCGTTTAAAATACTGAGAACGATGTGCGGGAATATCTATCAAAACCTTGTTTCTAATGTCAATATGCACATTTATTCTGAATTTAATTTTTGCAGCCAAATGCGGTAGGCCATTCGCCTTTAAGATTTTATGAACAAAGCACATAAAGTACAACCTCCTTCGATTATAAGTACATACATATTTAACCACGATAAATCAGTCAATTTATGAGAGATATGACTTCTAATGCCAAAGATAAATCGAAGAGAATTAAAGCTTATAAATTATCAAATGTGGCATAACTCCACTAATACGATAAAACAACGGAGATCATTCTTATTGTGTAGGGAATTGTGTAGTGACTATTACACTCGCGTCATAGGTCGGCGATACCGGGGTCGAACCCGGGTATGTTTGAATTTGGTTTTCTGAGGTTTCCCAAATTTCTTGACGAATGCGGAAAGGCAATATCTCAAACCGGATTATAGCGGATGCGTAATAATAACGCATGGCCAGCCAAATCGCCTATGGAACTGCCGAAAACTGTTGGGAGGTATGAATTATTACTATTATTATTATTATTCTACATTTTCTTCAAATTATTTAAACAAAGTTTGAGTTTTGATAGAAGGCATCCTCTATAAAACAATTACGCCACTATTTCTGATGTAATACTCAGAAATCCAACAGCGATTATTCTTCTTGTCGTAATAAAATATAATTCGATTAATTATAAAGACTAACATCAACCCATCACAGTTTTTAAGTAGGTGGCTACCAGCTTCTGTAGAGCACCTGAATCATCGACTTACACATTAATCTAGATGATAGATTTTACCACATTGGTAAGAAAATAATCAATTACTTCTATACAGCGAGATCTTTTGTTTACCTGTTTTTGTACCAAAAGTTTTCGGCAGGTAACTTTTTGATTTCTATAACATTGCTCAGATGTATGCATGGGAATCTGTTGTGATCCTGCGTGATCAAGTATTACCCGATAAAATTGAAACTCAATAAGTTGAAAGTAATACCTAAAAACGTAAAACTAACAATTATCTCCGCAAAAACTAATCAAAAACTATACACTACTAACAATATGTGTTTACGATAAATATATCATGAAGTTTCACTAATTTAGAAATACACACAATCCAGTAACGACTGATGCATGTTTATAATTTTATGCAAATCATGTGAGAGGTACATTAAAACGTAAACATAACACAACAATAAAAGATTGAGCGTAGTAGTATTTGCATACAGAAACATACTAAATGACTGCGCAGTGAATTTAACATTGAACCTTGCAATCTGTCATCTTGTGTTTTCATCCGTATTTTGGTAATAGGTTTCAGATACTAATTTGACTTGGGCGTATTGATTTAGTTCGTATGTACTATAAGACTAGAATAACGTAACGGTAGACTTTCAAGATTTGAACTGCAAGACAACTCGCAATGTGTTTTCCTTCTGTCGAAAGTAAAATTAAAAATTTCTCTCTGCAAATTTATTCAGACGAACAAAATTCTCTCCATTCTCTACTAGTATATATTATTGGTCATAATTTAGAAAACATGTTTGAAAAAAAGTAATTTTTCAGCATCAAAATTCGGATCTAATTAGGTACGTCAAAATAATGAATTCAGAACACTATAAACCTTAAACGATGGATACATATTTAGGCGACTGTAGTTCACATTATGGTATCAAAAACAACAGTTTAACGCTTACATTTAGAAGTTTTTTTGAATCTGAATAATATATGCATGAATATAAATGACAACTAAATGTCTGTCGAAAATCAATAGTGTATTTTACTTTTCGTAGGTTACTAAATTGCACATTTTCAATACGTGTACCTTTATATTTGAAATTTTTTTGACAGACGAATTCTATTCACGTAAGAATCGATAAAATAGTTCAATCTAAATGCAAACAGAGTGCCTTAGGGATTCCGAACCTGTTCACCCGAAGCTGTACTTGATGTGATTTCAAACTCCTTAATTATCAAGGGGGAAGTCTGCAAATCATTCGCATCTGTATAAGTACATACAGTGCTGCTTACGGAAATTTGACTACTTAAATATTCACAGACAAAAAAAGAAATAAAGCCGATGTATTACTTGTATTTAAGATTTATATAAGATTTTTTATGTATGTATGTACCTATATGAATACAAAATAAAAATTCCAATTACCTATCCCTATTTTGAAAATTTATTGAAATTGTTAATCCTATAATTTTTTTTGAAAAAATATTTTGTTCTCTAAAACAAACTCTCAGAAACACAAGTGGAGTTATACTTGCAACTAAATTACTGAATTATATCAACCACGTGTATTATTAATGTACCAGAGGTTATCAGCTTTGAGTCTTTGTAAACTACTTTTCTATTAATTTACTAACATGTTGTACCAAAACCATAATATGCACATCAAATGGTTCTTTTTATCCTACAGCTACACTACAGAAATGTGGAGCCCTAAATGACATTAACATCAAAGCTTTGAAAATCTATTTTTCTTGAACAACTTTAAAGTACGTACATACTACAAATTGCTACATTTTTTGGTACAATATGATTTTTTAAATAATTTTATCTGCACGTCAATATGAGCTTTTTAAACATCGTTTTCTGTAAATTGTATGTTTAACTATGTTAGCAGCTCAGACTGATTATCGTTCATGGCACTACCTTCACTGACAACACTCAAACTTCAGACTATAACTACTGCTTAGCCATTACCGGCTGTTTTTACGTCTACAGCTATCGAGCAGTTATTTGATGATAATATTTCTTATTGTACAAAGTCGTTGATTTATATAAGTAGTTCAAATAACTAGAACTATTGATAGTGCACCAGAAAACGGTCGACATTTATCAATCATGCATCGTTTCACTCACATCTAGCCCCCATTTTGAAGGTGATTTAAGATTTTGCACAAATAAATGTGTCTAATATTTGCACAAGACTTGTGTATGTCAGCTACATTATTGATCATATTGAGGTTCTAGTTTTCATTTTTATTTATTTCTGTACTTTCTATTCATTTTCCATCTTTCATTACGCGCTTCCTGTCTTTAAATTTAAATAAAACAAAGTGCGTGTGAGATATTATCGAAATTTATTAATCGTTTGAAAGGCCTCTCGATGCCATTATGTATGTAATATAACATCGGGCAAATGTCCACCGCGGCTTGGCTGGGTGGCACGCATCCGGGATGTCCAATTTTCCATGATTCTTACGCATAAATCAGGCTGAATTTGACCGATGGCTTCAGTTATGTTGCCTTGGAGGACCGCTGTGGATTGTGGATTATTCGCATAGACCTGGGACTTAAGAAAACCCCACAAGAAACCGTCTAACTGGATCAAATCGTACGATCTCGGTGGCTCGGTGGCCATCAGGTCGACGTGAAATAATCCTCCCATCAAATCTCTTGTGCAGAATATCCAATGTGGCATGAGTTGTGTGACATGTAGCGCCGTCCTGTTGAAACCTCACGTCATTGATGTCCATGTTATCCAATTCAGGCCAAAAGAGGTTGGTAATCATCGCCCCATAGCACTCGCCGTTGACACACCAAACAGTGACTTTTTCGTGATGGATTGGATGCTCTCGGATGGGTATCGTCCCAAAGTCGACAATTTTGTTTGTTGACATACCCATCCATCCAGAAATGGGCCTCATTGCTGAAAATTTGGATCAGTTTCCCACTGCTCCAGGGTGCAATCAGCGTCGTTGTCTGTGGTCATTAACCTTCAGCTCCTGTGTCAGTTGAATTTTGTACTGGTGGCGGCCCATGTCACGACACAAAATTCGGCAAGTCGTGGTCTACGAGAAGCCAAGTTCCTGCGAGCGACGCGAAGTCGATTGCCTCGAATTCTTCTGCACACGCTCACGGACAACGATAATGTTTTCGGTAGATCTTGCGTTTCTTCGTCGTACGGGTGTTGCTTCCTTGTTTACTGAGCCAGTAGCCTCAAATTTATCCACGACACTGCGAATAGTCCTCCCGGTAGGACGATTACGACGACCGTAAAATGGTTGAAGCACAGGGAACGTTGCCCCAATAGAACACCCTTTTTGATAAAACAATTTTATCATTTTCACCTGCTGTTGAACGCTATATCTGTTTATGGTAGTTTGGCAAAACAAACTGAATAAATCACAGACAATCTAGCAGATATAGCTTGAATAATATGGCCACTACCAACTGTCAAAGTTCGGAAATCCCTATTGGAAAACCCTTTACTTTATACATATATGTTTTACTCTGTACATACAAACCCTAAAATCACAATAATTGTCCATCATTCAATCCATACATTCAACCAGCATAGAGCACAGAAGTCAAAATATCAGAGAACAACTTAAAATGAGTTCGTTACATAACAAATTTTATCTAGCGTTTTAATTTCATTCATCTTCTATAATAGTCAATATACTATGACCACGAGTGTATACGATCAGCAAACGTGTATATACAACCTTAACAAGTTTCTTATTAAAAAGAGCGCGTTAACCCCGCACATGCATTGTTCTCAGTGGACCGCAAACGGGGTGTTCCGTGGGGTAGACAGAATTATAGGGGTGCATGTTTTATTTCCTCTTTTTTTTCGACAAGGGTATATATCGCTTTAAAACAGAGCGGTGCACGGATTTCGTTATTGTTTAATACAAGAGCGATGTACGCGAAACAATAGCCCTGTGTAGTGCGGATAAAAGGAATTAATAATTACAACAGCATCGAGTAGGCGATGGAAAAAGTTTACGACTACGTATATGTCGTTAAATATGATCAATCGAAGTACATTGAAAGTTCAGATGATGTCTAGGAATCGGTGTTTGTGAACGATCAACAAGGTTTCATGAATTATGTAAACTTTGTAACTTTAGATACAAAGAATAGTTATTTACGAACCAAGTGCGTGAAAATATATTTCGCGAATGAGTGGCCGTGATGGACACGAATTTGCGAAATGTTTCACGCACGAAGTTTGTACAATATTTTTTGTACGAGTACTTTAATAATATCTATAGTTAAATACGTTTTCATTTATGACACACAACAAATCTCTTGATATTAATTAAAAAACTTGAGTTGGCAGTATTGATTATTTGAAGTGACATTTAATTTAAAATTATCAAATTCAGAAGATTCGATACAAAATTAAAACCTGTACAACTTTAAAATGTCACTAAAATAATCAAGTTACAGTAAGTACCAACTTTACTTCACGCACTAAACTGGCTTTTCACGCACGCAAAGCGAATCGTAAAATGACATGTTTCGATAAGCGAGCACAAAAAGACATTTCTAGCTTATTCTGTTGATATATTCTTTGGATAATAAACCAAACTAATAAACGCAATTACATTTAATGTTGTTTACGCATAATACAAAACACATATACCTTGAACATAGTAATACATAATTGTAAACAATATATAAGAATACATTCATATTCATTCGTATGGTTAAAGAAAGTGAGAATTCAATAGTAAGTAGTAGTTTTTGCATCAAAACTGATTATAACTGTCAAGGGACCAATCTACTCAACTGTATAAAAATTTCTTGTAACTGAAGAACTACAGGTTACAAGACGCTCGATTAATGTCGTTTGTTGTTTCGATTAGTCAACTACATTCGAATTAACTTCATCTGGTGCTCCTGCAAATATCCCCGTTTTAGATATGAGTTTTTATAATTTATTTAATACAGGAATTGGTGAAGCAATTTACAGCTACATTACTTTGAAGATTGGGAATCGAAATGATGACCCCACGGTTTAAATAATCAAGAGTAACTCCAATAGGCCTGCTCCCCCCCCCCCCCCCTCCCCCTCCCCCCCTTCCTCACACACAAAAAAGAGTCTAGGAGGCTGGAAGAAGGATCAGTTGTTATTTAAGATGTATGCAAATTAAGATAATGCTATTTTGCAATCAATTCTAATTAAGTCGCATGATATCAATTCTAATTAGTCTATGTTAAATAAGATAATTAAATCAAGCTACCTAAGTTAGTACCAGTTATTTCTCTTTTCACTCTGACACTGTTTATTTTTATGTTTATTTTACACATAAAT
Source organism: Popillia japonica (assembly GCA_004785975.1). Lineage (NCBI taxonomy): Eukaryota > Metazoa > Arthropoda > Insecta > Coleoptera > Scarabaeidae > Popillia > Popillia japonica. Next base: position 24,143 of record ML219596.1, on the reverse strand, counting down.
ATGTCGACATCAATAGCCAATGCTAAACAATATTTACTGTTGTCGGCCGACTTAAAACAATGAAAAATAAGTTAAATTATCCTTTCAAATATTACTGATGAAATATGTTTTATTACATGTTCTTGTTGTGGCGTAACCTTCAATCGCTTAATGTATACTGTAAAAAAACTCGCACTGATATTCCTTTGAAACTATCAAATGTTGAGAACCTAAATGATCACTTCGTTAATGCTATTCCTGACCTCACTACTGACGATGTATTGCTAAATTTTTACAGTGACAATGTGTCTGTCAATGCTCTTTTCCATTTTACATTGGTTTCTTCTACTGAAGTCGAGTCGCTATTATTTTCTATTAAATCTCAGTCGGTGGGGTCTGATGGCATTTCATTAAAAATGTTAAAGTTGTGCTGTCCATATTTGCTACCAACCATTACCCATATTATTAATACATGCTTGCTGGAAAACGTTTTTCCAGATTGTTGGAAAATGAGTGTGGTAATCCCGTTGGCAAAAAATACTTCTCCGACAAGTTATAACGATTTAAGACCAATTTCTATTCTGCCCTTGTTGTCGAAAATTTTGGAAAAGATAATCGATAAACAAATCAGGACATTCTTGGAGAGTAATCATATTCTGCCGCCTGAACAGTCGGGGTTCCGCTCTGGTTATGGTTGCGCCTCTGCTCTAGCTCATGTGACTGATGACATATTTAGGGCCATTGATAATGATAAGATCACTGTGTTGGTGCTGCTGGATTACAGTAAAGCATTTGACACGCTTAACCATGGTATGCTACTTTCCATCCTACACTATATTGGTTTCTCCTGGAAATCGGTTGATTTTTTCAGAGCTTACTTATCGGGACGTAGTCAGAGCGTTTGCTTAAATGGCCAGATGTCATCGTTGCGTTCTATCGTCTCTGGCGTACCCCAGGGAAGTGTGTTAGGGCCGCTGCTTTATAGTATTTATTCATTCAACATTATCAAATGTCTGAATCACTGCACCTACCATCTATATGCTGATGATACCCAGCTGTATCACTCGTTTGCTCTTTCTGATGTACACAATGCAGTGCAGAATATTAATGCTGACTTACAATCTATAGCTCTCGTGTCCTCACATCATTCTTTGTTGATAAATCCTGGTAAGTCGTCGGTGTTGGTATTTGGGAGAGCTTCGTCTAGGGCCGCCGCCCTTCCACATATTCAAATTACATTGAATAATATTCCGCTGTCTATTTCTGAGTGCTCGCGCAATTTGGGGCTTTACCTTGATACACAGCTACGGTTCAAGAAGCACATCTCTCAATTAATCCGATCGGCTTATCACAAGCTGAAAATTCTTTATGGTAGCAGAGAGTGCTTGTGTCGAGATGTAAGAATACTATTGTGCGAGTCTCTTGTCCTGTCCCAATTCAATTTCTGCATTAATGTATACTACCCATGTTTGGATGCGGTTGACAGATTGCGCATACAGCGAGTGCAAAATGCATGCCTGAGATTCATATACGGGATTCGGCGCTTTGAACACATATCTCACACACTAAAATGGGCTAATTGGCTTGATATGACAACTAGAGCAAATTTTCTCGCCACTACATTCTATTACAAGGTCATCCACTTCAAGAAACCCACGTATCTCCACCGTAAAATATTATTCAGGACTGACGTTCATAGTGTGAATGTGCGATCTAAGGGTTTGCTCACGCCTCCCTCTCATCACCTGGAACTCTTTAAACGATCTTACTCGTACTGCATTGCCAAACTTTATAATGCAATTCCTGTTTTCCTGAGGGGGTTAAGTCCGCCATCATTCGCCACTAAACTTAAAAAATATTATCTGTCTTTCTGATCCGATATAGTGGATGCGTACCAACTTACAACTGCAACTATTTTTTGTTTTATTTTTCTCTAAGCTTGTGTGTATTGTGACTCGAATTTGGTTTTAGTTTTGTTAATTTAGTTTAATTCAATTATCTTTTTTATGGTTCGGGAGTCAGAGCAGCTGCTCGTTTTGCTTGCAGCTGATCCCGTACCTTTTGGCGATATTGTTATTAGGTACAATTTTTAATTTTTTTTTGTTAATTATGTTGTAGATATTTTATCGCCAATAAACAAATATTATTATTATATTATTATTCTATCTTCTATCCAAGGACATTTCAATTTCGTCGCTAATCAGAAGCTAATGCCGGACTATAATATGGAATCGAAAACATCTACACAATGCACCCACATTTTTATTACACTATACAAGAATTTTGTCAACAAATTAGTTTTTATAAGCCAATAATCGTGTATATAATAATATCACTGTATATTGTTGTATTAATATGATTAATACATTTATGATTATCATAAATGGTTGTTTTCTCTTTTATGCAAACAAAAATGAGACTGATTGTCAGCCCTATTTTTTTGATAATAATAATAATCACTGAGAGACATTCAAAATTTGCGTCTCGTCATCGATAAACACAACAGTAAAGTCTCATCTACTCTACATACATACATACATTATATACAGCGTGTTCACTTGAAAACTTTCCACCGTAAATTTCTGGAAATCCAGAAAATTATGCAAAACTTCCTGTAAGAAGTATTATCGAGGGAGACAACTTTTGATGCAAAAATTGGCTCACCTACTTGAACACCCTATCCCCTGAAGCTACCCCGTTGAAAATCTTAAATGAAAACGGATATCGAGTAATACTTCATTTTAGTAGTCTTTTGAAACACTACAAGTTGGCGTTTAGTATTTTGAAATTGATCGATTCGTTTTCAAAATATTTAAAAATCTTTTAGTTTGATATGTTTTTAACTTTAGGCTCATCGGAACCAAACTCTACATTTAAAAAGCAGTTTAACTGATTAAGATGTTTAGTTTTTATTTTTAGAGTTATTTAAAACATTTAATAATTTTTTGAAGAAAAAATCAATATAATGTGTTCGAAATGTTGTCCGTTCGAACAATAACATAGTCGTTATTGTTCGAAACTACAGCCTACGTTCTCAAAAACTTCTCTTTGAATTCCACGACATGTTGCGGTAATCCTATGACGCAGTTCTTAAAAAGCTTCAGGTCGAAGGGTAAGTATAACAGACTTTAAGTAACCCATAGAAAATAGTCAACTGGCTGGCGATCTCGCTAGCCATTCTATAGGTTTTCTTCGTCCTATCCATTTATTCCGAAATACCTTGTCCAACCACTGCCGTACTGGAAGAAGACAGTGAGGAGGAGCTCCATCGTGTTGAACATGTAATTCATCCTCATCAAGTAAGAAATTGCCATCTCTATCTAGTTGATTTTCGAAAGAGTCAGTAATCAATGGATGAATGGTATTTTTTGGCATATCCAGATATGCTTCACTATTTAGATCTACATTAAGAAACAATGGACCAATTACTTGGTTCCCTAAGATGCGTACACGTGCATTAATTTTATCAGGGTACTGGGTATGTCCTTCTACAACCAGAGGGAGGTTTGCGTTACTCCAATATCTGCAGTTATGTCTATTTACAAATCCATGTAAATAAGTACATTCATCACTGAAACAAATATTTCTTACAAATGTATTATTATTGTTGTATTGGTTGTACTCTGTTCAGAAAACTCTATCCTTCTGACAAAATCGTCTTCACTTAGTTCTGGAGATATTTTCATTTTATAAAGATGGAACTGATGAAGTTTTGTAATCTTATGAACGGCACCCAAAGAAGTTCCAGTTGTCGCAGAAATCTGGCCAGAAGATAATGATGTACGAGGATTTATACGGAAATGATCTAACACTTCCACTTGAGCAACTTCATTTAAAACTCTCCGATGTTTATGTTCTATATTCGCAACAAACACAGTTTGAGTAAGTTTATGAATAACATTTAACACATACCTATGAGATGTGATCTTATTCGGATGCCTTTCGTTAAATGTTCCGGCAGTTCGGTGACCGCATTGATTTTCGGCTTCATGAATTAATACAATTTCAACCTTTTCTTGCAAACTATAAGCCATTTTTGTTATTTTATTTAAATAAGTTTGGGTTAATAACACTAAATACTAATTTATATATATATATCCACCGTTTATGATGTTGCCTGTTTTTCGTTTATAGCATTAGTTTTTATGTTTTCTGTAACAAATTTCGTCAACAAATGCAAAATCGACATCAAAACGTACACAAAACATACATTTTTATAATTTTTCTTTTCGTTTTTTTAATGTTTTCTTCAAAGGAATAACTGAAAGGAAACGTAAAGCATCTTAAAAAGTTAAAGCACAAAATGTAGTGTAGCCTATTAAAATGAAGTGTCACTCGATACTCCTTTCCATTTAAAATTTTTAAAGGGGTTGCTCCAGGGAGTAGGGTGTAAATTTGTCCTCCTCAATAATACTTCTTACGTGTTTCAGGAAATTTTTCATTATTGTCTAGATTTCCAGAAATTTACGGTGACAAGTTTTCAAATGAACACCCTGTACATATGCAAATAGATATTATTTAACAGTACAATTATAAATTAATGCAATTCACTTAGTTTGTTTCATTATAATATGTTAAATAATAAATCACAATTTTGCAAAGTTTGATATGAAATCGTAATTTGTTTGTTTTCATGCAGTGAATGTAATAATAAAACTAGAAACCAGACATCAGGTGATGACGTTTTATCACTCATGGGTATGCTATTTGGAGTTCATGTTCTCAAAAGGTTCCAGTTTAGGTATGTACAATTTTTCTGATCTTTAGCAATAACTGACGTTGAGTGAGTTTATGAATAGCATCGCTCGTTTCGTCTGTGTAGGTGAGCATCATCTTAATAATTATATAAAAACTCATTAACCGGTCATTAGCTGAACAGTTAATACATATACAATCATACTTGAAGCAACTACCTCTGGTGGGTTTCTGACAAAATTCTTATCCACTTATGTGCAGAACGATGGTTATTGCAGTGATCCATCAATCACTTTAAACAAAGAAACTTTTCGACTTCTTCACTTCTATTATGAACAAAACTGAAGCATTAATTAATTGGACAACAAATTGATTTTGTATATCTGAGGTAATACATTAATATTAATATTAACCTTATTTGAAGGTGATTTACTTAATCTAATTATTACAAATTTATATTTATTCTAAAATCGTGGTTGCTGTGGTTTGTTTGCTACTAAACGATTTGTGGTCAACAATGTCGTATTCCTATCAGTCAAGCTATAATAATGTTTAAAAAATTAAATTATGGTAATATGGTGCTGTGTAACGGCTTGAAAAAGCCAATCAAGACTATTCAAAATAAAGTTGAAATTTAAAAGTTTACAATAGAAATACCTGAGTGGAGAATTAATTCGATGTAGTAAAGTTTCTTAAGAAATACGAATTGGGTCAATATTGACTACTTATCACTAGATACATGGTCATGCCAAGTACCTCGATAATTATAAGAATTGCATGATTAAGTTTTGACTAGATTTTTACATTTTTTGTTGGTCAAATTTAAAATTGATGTTAAACAAAAATTAATGGTGGCTTTCGCGGTAACGATATGAACGTAAAATGGTTGCTATTTTGGATTTGTAGATTACTGCAAAAAAATTTTAGTTGCCTTTTTAACGGTGCAACATCATCAATGAGTAAATTAGTTAATTGCACTTTATGTATTGCAAACTAGATAGGACATTTATTCAAGAGTGTACTTGCTAACGCACTCACGAAGTCTTGCCTTGGCAGTTTAAAAGTTAAAGTAGTTATCTCTATCATCAATCTAGCTGCAAATTTACTACTAACTATCCAAAATGAAGCATGCATTTTTATAAATTTTAAAGAAACATAGTGTTACGAACAGGCGGCTTTTATGATTGTCTACCTAGCTTGAAGAAAGAGAACGTCACACAGATTCCCTTTGTGCTGCTCTTGTGAAGGAGCGCAACACAATATCTCAAACGTTTGAATCGAATAGATTCGATAATCACTAGGCCTGTTCGTTTGCGTTGCTGGAACTGCTCAATATCACTTTTGTCAATATCCGTATGCTCGTTTGATATTTAGCTGCTGACAGGTGTTTTCGACACTCGTTCGTTTGCATTCAGCAAATTGCTGTATGTCAGAAGTAGCAAGCTATACTTGCTCAAGCTCCAAGTGTCGAGCAATAATAGCAGTTCATAACGCTCACGTATTAATACGTAAACGCAAGAGTGTAATACAGTTTTTGAGGTTGTTGTGTTGTTTAGGTGAAAGCTTATCTTCTGTTCGGTAGGCTCGGTATTTTAGCAGTCGATTGAAATCAGATTAATTCGCTGAAACCGATCTATTTGCTGTTTCTAATCTGCTACACTTGCTGTTTTTGACAAAACTTACCAAAGTTAGCAATTCAAACGAACAGACAGAAGTATTTAATGTTTGATTCAAAAGATCTGGTAGAAGCGTTTGTTGTGTAGAGTCTAGTAGAGGCTTCCTAGTGCAATTGAAAATTTAATTATAGTAATAAATAAAGTTGTCCTATTTGAAATTATTACTGAAAAACGACAGGAACAGCCATGTGAAGGTAGTGGATATTATGTAAGTAAATACTTAACAGAACTAATCATTCATTTGACGTATAAAATTTTAGTTAATATCTTATAACTAATAAAACCGTACAGAAATATTGCAGCTAAGGATATTTGACAATATAAATATATACACACTAATAGATGGTTCGATGACATTGTTAATTGCAAGCTGTTGTAGGTTCCAAGATAAGTAACATTGTCTGACGTCAGAATTATATAATTTTCCATGGAAATATTGCATATAATTCTAGAATATGTGTATGTACATGCAATTCATAAAATAATATACATAATGCATTTAAGCAATTAAGGTAAGACTAGGGAATTAAGCGAAATTTATCACATACAGAAAACCACAATAAAAGTAAAAAAAAATACAAATTAAGTAAAATCATTTTTTACAATATCACTCCAGCTGATTCGTAGATCAGTATCTCCTTTTTTCATTTGTTCCATAAAATGAGTGGCACATAATTCTCATTACCTCCACACGATTGTGCCTGTTAATTTCGTAGTAATTACGCAAGTATATAATATCCGAGGTAAACTTAATGTATGCAAATTATTCTATGCGCTAGAAGCAGACAGCCCTTATTAGTATCATAATTGCATTTTCTACATCGATGTAGTAATTCGGTTAGCATAACTTTTAGTATCGCAGTTAACCGTAGTGGACGTAACGCTATGGAGTCAGGGGTTAAAAGCGACCAGTAAACAAACTAGAGTACATAATTTCAAGTACCAAATATATAACATAGTGGTCAAGCTTCTTATTACTTATTACTTAACATCAACTTACATTATACAATAATTAAATTACCATTAGTCATTTAAAGAAAAATATAAATCTCTGTAAGTGTATATTAGTTTCAGCTTCAGATTTTTTTTTGTTTTCTCCATATTTCCATTTCCTTAACCAACAATAACAGAAAGTCACCAGTCTTTATACAGAGGTTTATTTCAACATAAAGAAAAATAGTTCCGATTAAACGTAAAATACAACATCAGGCAAATGGCCACCACTAACGCTCTGGCACAGGGTTATCCGTTTGTTGAAATTGTGAATAACTTTTTCGCATAAATATGGATGTATTTCACCAATAACGCGCCTTATTTTCTCTTTAAGACGATCAACTGTTTCAGGCTTATTCGCAGACATTCTCCTTCTTTCCCAAAGAAAAAAGTCCATCGACGATAGATCGCACGATCTTGGTGGCCAATCTTGATCGCCAAATCGATGAATGACACGGCCTGGAAACTGAGTCTGCAGTAATACCATTGCTTCGCATTTTGTGTGGCAGATTGCACTGTCCTGTTGGAAAAAACTTGTCTTCCACATCAATTACATCCAATTTGAGCCACCAATACTCCGTTAACATTTCACGATACCGCACACCATTACAGTTAGAGTATTTCCAGCCTCAGTTTCAAAGAAATACGGCACAATCACTCCTTAGCCAAAAATGCACACCAAACAGTTATTCGCGGTAGATGCATTAGTTGATTGACTGTCAGGATTTACATATCCACCGAGTTGAAAATGTGCTTTATTTGAAAAAAATGATTTTATTCGAAGAATCCGCATTAATTTGATGATGTTCTACCACCCAATCAGCAAATCCACCGCTCTGCGCATGGTCCCTTGGCTTGATTTCGTGCACCAATTGACCTGATACACGTTCAAATGCAGATCTTTTACTAAAACTCGTTACATAGGCAGTGCTTCTGCAAATGTTTGTAATTCTTGACCACTATGCCGAATAGAAGTTCCTGGATTCTCGGCGACAGATTTCCTTACTCGGATTTATTTTCGAGTGACCGACAAAGACGACGACGAACAATGATCTTCTGACCCATCAGCGTAAATTTTATCTCAAAGTTTGTAATTAAGCGCCTCGCTGTCGATTCATTGGGCGCATTATTGCGACCGAAAACTTGACGTAGGTACTTGGCGAACTGTTTTCGCAAAACATGCACCATTTCTGTAATGTGTTTTTACAATAATTAAACGTTGTTCGTTTAAATAATTCTCCATATTCTGAAATCGCGTTGTCTGTACATGACAACTGTCAAATAAAAATTACTGTTCAACTCGTATTAATAAAATGGCAAATTTAAATCCGGCGCTTTTGTTGAGACACCCGCTTTCAATTTTAGCAACAGATAGCCTACACAAAATAGTTTTGCTTAGTTTATCTCACTCTAACAGAAAAACTTGAAACAGAAAGTTCTCTTGTATCCGTAACAGAACTTGCTGATCCATAGCCACAAGAAGTTATCCTTCTTCCAAAGGAAACTCTAGTACTTTTGACATTTCTTTCTTCAGCTTTGTAAATTCCAAGATAATCCACAGTGTTTGCGTCGAGTTATTCTAAAAATACTTAATATACTTCGTGTATAGGGTTTCTGCTTAGTAACAGTACGCATGTTCCTGAACTCGTTTTTTATTGGTACATGTTAACCATAATGCTAAGAAATCCAAATGTAGTTTTCAATGTTAACATGATTATTTAACATTATCACTACCATTACTATTATTGTGAACACTGTCATAAGTACTACCTATTTTCGAGTTTTAACACCCAACGTAACATTACCATTACAATTAACACTAACATTATTATGGGGGGCCCTTACTCTGATATGCGAGGATACATTATTACCTACTAGATTAAAGTTACTATTTCCTAATCCCACTTAGGTAGGAAATAGCACTGGAGACACAGATGAAATGTAGTTCTTTTGAATCGCCCATTTTTTAAGCAGTTGGAACAAGCAAGTTATTTTTCTTATGTGTAATCATAAAACGTTACCGAAGTTGCGTTTTTTCTAAAATTGCAAACTGTCTCACATTTGTGGTCATAATATACAGGGTCCTGCAACTGAACTCCGGTCTTTGATTGCTCATTTGCTATTCAAATGACACGATTTTCTGAAACACACTGTGAAACTAGACATTAAGGAGTATCTCTGAAAATTATTTTGGATTATACAGGGTGTTCGAAAAATAATCGGCATACTTAATCACATATATTTTTTTTAAGTATAACAAGTGTGTCTTGTCTATACGCGCCTATTTGATTTTTTTATTTGATGCGCTTGTTTAGTGGAAATTAATACTTTTGTTATAAAATCGATATTTACATAGCGCCATTAAAAAAATCAGTACTGCCACAAATGCGCTGCTTAATAATGAAATAGTTAGAATTTTTTTTAGCAAGGCACAGATGCATAATTTAGGCAAAAATTCATGCTGTTGCGACATACAGGGTGTTCAGAATTCATGATCCAATTTCGGAAACTTTGATTAACTTTTTTAGATTTTTTTTTAAATTGGGCACCCTGTATATTTTTGCATAAACAAATGCCGATCATAATTGTCAACAATTTTTGTTAATATGTTCCTATGACTATCTATAGTAGTTTTTGATAAAAAAGCAAAATTTAAAAATGTCTACGAATTATTGAAATACATACGTAGATATCAAATATGCTATGATTGCATAAATGGCCGCGTTCGTCAGACCACAGCAGACAAACGTGTTTTGCGATTAGGTTGACGAACATGTTGACAGTTGTATAGGTATCTGGTGACCGATCTATGCTGCCGCCATCATTTCAAATACTGATTACCGTTTGCAGCAATAAGCATAATTTTTTTACGCTTGGAAAAATGGCGACCGCTTGCTAAACACGTTTGCAGCATAAAATGACATAAGTCAACGTTCACCAGAATTGTTGCCAACAGTTGCCTAACGATTGTGTCTAACGAACGCGGCCAATGTGAAAATATGAATACTGCCAAGTACCATGACATCATTTAAAATATGACTTAAGTATGCCTTGGATAGAAATTCACATTTGGTAGCACTGACTTTAATTTAATTAAAGAATTACAGTAGAATATATGTCACTTAATTTGACAGATCTATAAATTTATTTAAGATATTTCTGATTATCCTTTTGTGCGTTCCATAAATAATGTTCGAACAGGAACATAAAGTTTTTATTGTGGAGAGTTATTTTAGGAATGGAGTGATTAATGACGGACAGTGGTCATATTCTATTCCTTCGTGTATGCAAGAGTTTCGTGATAGATATCCATATTTTCTAGCAGACTACCATACACTGTTGACTAAAATACAGAAAGTTATTCGTACGTTTAGAGAAACGGGTAGTGTATCCCGAAAACCGGGTAGCGGTCCACCAACCAATCGAACAGCAGAGGTTATCCAAGATGAACAGCACACGCAACAGTCTCCTAGAAAACCTATTCGGAGACTTGCACAGGAAGTTGAATTATCCTACCGTACTTGCCAGAAAATTCTTAAAAAAAAAAATTGCACATGTTTCCCTACAAAATAACTGCAGTGCATCAACTCCTTCCTCGAGATTCTGGTTCCTGAATTACCTACTGTCAATGGTTTTTAAATAATTTTAATGACGATATTCTGGATAGGTCCTTTTTCTCAGATGAACCGCGGTTTCACTTATCTGGGTATCTTAATAAACAAAATATGCGGATATGGGCTACCATTAACCCTAATGAGTTTATTCAAACTCCTTTGCACTCTCAAAAGGTTGGGATATGGATGGCAGTATCACGGAGACGCATTGTTGACTCTATATTTTTTCAAGATACAATAAACGCGGAACGTTATCGAAATAATTTGTTACAACCTTTTATCGAACAGCTGCATGATGACGAACTTTTGCACGGGTATTTTCAGCAAGATAATGCTTCATACGTTAGAGGAACTTAGGAATGCAATTACCAATATGTGCAACTCAATCACTCCTTTAATGCTCCAAAGTGCATTTACAAATATGACGCGTAGAGTTAATTGCTGTATATAAGCTGCAGGATCGCATTTTGAGCTCTTTTTGTAATTGGTTAACAGTGTAATTTTCAGTTTTTGAATAAATATCCTTTCTAGTTTGATTTTCTTAAAAATTCAATTATGTTTTTGGTGTCTACATAAAATTAACCTCCTTTTGATAATATCAAACAACTGTCAGTGTTGTTCTGACAGCAGTATTTTAAAATCAATGCTACCAAATGTGAACCTAATAACCTTTCCAACTGTCAATCCCAAACTTTTGTTTTATTCCTATTTAACAACATTTAGCATAATCTGACAAGTTTATTTTTTGCAATACTTTTTTAAAAGAATCTCATCAAATAATCAACACACAATAGCAGCAAATTTGATTACAACCTTCACTAGAATTTCTTAATCAGACAATTACATATATTATCAAATTTATATGGCGTTTATAAACGTAGTTTGATTCTCAAATCACATACAGGGACATTACGTTTGTCGAACAGTACACACCCACATTTTTCTTTCCTTTCTTTCACCCCATTACGCTTTGAAACTATACTACTACGAATAACACGCCAAGACAAGGATACAGTATCAAGCATGTGAAAGTATCAAGGGAGCAGCTCATTCAAGGTGAGCGAAGGTAAGTGCGTCACTACTTACGTTTTGAACGACATCACCGCCAGCACTTCATCGACGTAGCGTGGCATTAAATGTCTCGGCTACTATTTGGACGTTGGACGAAATGAAAGCTTAGATTACCGTGATGGAATGATGATAAAAAGTCGTAAGAATGGTAGCGGGTGATTCTTCTCGGAACGTTTACTTGATGTACTTAATTGCGCGTGAAATAAAATAAAGATGCATTTTAAAACAATTTCCGTAATGCTCGGAACAGTTTTGATTATCTACGGAACAAATCTCTGGATTTTTCTTGAATGACGATGTTATGACACCGTCGAAATTGTTAGAGATGAACTTGTGCTATTAGGATTTATCAATAAATGAGACAGGAAATTAATTGTTGCGTAAAATTTAAACTATGAAAGTTAAATTGTTCCTTTATTCCATACCCATTTCCTTCCAGACATTTGTGTTTTATTATAAACTGCTTTATATAACCGTTAAATGGTTACTGCAATGCGGTTCTTTTAGAAAGTTTTTATCTGTCTTTTTTTTTGCTTTATATTTTGCACTCTAGAATTAGTTACCTCCTCATTCAGTTTTAAAAGTAATTTTTATTTCTAGGTATATTTTAAATGAAGCCAAATTGGCAATTATTCATATTGGAAAAGTGAGTTCTTGTGCAAAACCGACTTAGTCCACTGAATATACTCTACTTTTATTGGAGTAGGTATGATTATTTTCTGAATTCCAATAAGTATAGGTATTCTCTACCCAAGCTTTTTCTCAAATAGAAATACTTGCGATAGTGTTACTGAATTATTTGTGAGCATCGGAATGGCATAAATGTTGCGGTAGTACAATTATGTGTGAATGGATAGCATTGTGATGTTATCAGTAATATTGATAAGTTCGAAGGAATAAAGCTAAGGAATAAGGAATGCTGGCAGCAGGGTATATCCGACTGAAGAAGCAGCGCTTTTGTACCGCTCTTATAGAATAATTTATACAGAATGCAACAGCAATATTTTTACTACATATTTATTTTCTACTAACAATTCTGCAATAAATTCTTAAAAATTGCATATAGTTTTTCATCCAAGAACAAGAAACCTTAATTCTAGAACTTGAAGTATTTGACGTAGAAATAAATATTTTTTTGGGTAAAAGCTAAGCCTAAAAAATTATATCCTATGAACCCACAATAGTTATTTATCTACTTAGTGTGCGAAAACATTTCCAGCATGTGCGCGAATTTAAAGCAAGAGCAAGCGCAGCGCAACGAATGGAAAGTAAATTGGACACTTTCAATGCGTTGTTATGTGGTAACTGTCCAATCTTTACTTTCCACGACTGCACAAAATTTTTTGTAACGAGCAAATTTTCTTAGTAAATAAGAAATCGATATTACTTGGTGTATTATTTTTTAAGGTTATGATATGATTACAGTTGTCAGTTTAATATTGATAATTAAGAATATAAAAGTAATAGATGGCAGCATTTATTTTTACAAGTTTTTAATTAATTCTGCAAACTTTATAGGATTCCGTTAACTAAGTTTAGTGGCAATTGATATTTTAATAAATACTATCCTACTCAATTAATCAATTAATGCAATTTTTAATTTACCGCACTAGTGTTTAAAATTCACTTTTACGCACTTCATTTCGCGTGCGCAAAATAAAGTGTTTTGATAAGCGAGTACAAAATAGTTATTTACGAACCAAGTGCGTGAAAATATATTTCGCGAATGAGTGCCCAGTTTATGGTCGACTTATTCTATGTTAAAATCATGCTTAACTAATCGAATGCTCATAATTTTTTCAAAAACTTTTGGCATAGCCGTAGGAATAGCAATAGGTCTGTAATTGCAAGCATCAGATTTGCTACCCTTTTTGTGAATTGGTATTACCTTAGAGATTTTTAATTTATTTGGAAATATACCACTCAGACAGTGATTGACTACATGAGCCAATGGCTCTGCTATATATGATGCCACATGCTTCAAAATAACGCACGGAACAACATCAATGCCGGCCGAATGTTTTTGAGAAATCTCCAGCAGGACTCGTCCAATTTCACATGCATCAGTTGGAGTCATAAAAAAACTGCTATTTCTAGATTGAACATTATGTAATGATTCTGGTGATATTTTGTCAAAATTATAAAAGGACTTCACAAATATTTTGCAAACGGCTTTCGGAATAGTCCCAACTTGGTCTGTTGCACTACGCAGAGTAACAGGTTCTATTTGTTTATTTGTCGGCTTTGTTATTTTATTAATAATATTCCATGAAGTTCTACTCTTATTATTGGAACGTAGAATTTTATTTGCATAAAACTTTATTATATGCTTCTAAAGTGATCCCCAATCTGTTCCCTGTTGGCGACCTGTACAAACAAACAACAGTATACTTGTCTATGCCCAGTGTTATTGAACAGCGAACTCAAAGTTTTGCTCCTCCGGCTCTACGGAGAAATAGATTGGATTCACCTTCACATCATTCCGAACGAAAATAGCGGTACCCCTGCCCTCAAATTGACACGCGAATAAAAATTAATTAGTTTATAATAATCTATGTAAGTGTATGCTATGACATTCCTCAGCCACCAACCAGTTGACAAACAAACTACTATTATTTCCTACACAAACTTTACCACCCACCTTTCCTATCCCACATTACCACTTTAGATGCTCAATTTAAAAAATGCAGAAACAAATGTTGGATTCATTGTATCACATAGCATTAATACCAAACAAGTAAATTTGACTAGAAAATGATTATTTCCAATACAAACACTGTCTCCCACTTTTACCTATTTAGAAATGCAATTTCGAAAAATTATTTCTGACACGACGTATACAATATTTCTACTATTTATTAACATAAGAAACTAATAAATACTGTGATTTACAATTTCGCAAACAATAATTTTATGCTATGTTAGTACTTTTAATTTAGATTTTTATAATAATTTTAGATTTGTGCTTCTTTCAGTTAAGATAAAATTACCTATTTTTTTATTAATTTGTTTACCAAGATAAATCTAAGATGACAGGTTGAGCTTTTTGAATTATTCCAATTTTTGTATAATAACAGATTTAATGTTTTAATATTTTTTTCTGAAACTGTACTGTTTCCAACCTCGTGTTCATAAACAACATAATACTAGGTGTTTAGAAAAAAATCTACATATTTTACTATCGATAACTTATTTTCAAATGGTAATATTTAGAACAGAATATGATTTATTGTTGCTATTGTAGCTACAAGATTAGTTAAAATTATGACAAACACACTAAATAAAAACACATTAAAGAATAAAGGCTTCAACAATTCAGCAAGCAATCTGTTGAAAGTACAAAAGTTTGTCAATTTTTTATGTACTTCGGCAAACTATTAAGCGCTCTATAATAGGTTACCCGATTCTAATACAAGTCTTGATTTATGAGTAGGTACTGAAAAATCTGAACAATTTCTGGTAGTCACAATTACGTATACTTACGTTTTGGTTTTTAATAAAAGAGTTTCGATTTTTTCAAAAACAAACAAGAAGTTCATAAGTGTAGAGACAAAGCGAAGGCAGTCTTAAGTTTCTAAAACGCTGCCTGTATGACGATGACCGTCCAACACCAGCCATAGTTCTAGTAATTTTTTTCTGTAAAACAAACATACTTTCAAAGTCACCCGAAGATCCCCAAAATATGATTCCATACCTCAAGTCCGAGCGAACATTGATAATGTAAACGTGCGTGAATGTACACAAACACAATTCTGAAGGTTAAAAATGCCATAGTTTGCAGAACACAACTTTTTGGACGACTTTTTTTCCGCAACGATGCAAGTGGTATCATCAGCAAACTGTGAATATGGTAAATGTCGCAAGGTACATGAACCAATACCAACACTTAAATCATTGACATACACAAAAAACTGCAATAGGCCAAGTACAGAACCTTGAGGTACACCACAACACTCTCACTCTCTTCGCGAATACATAGGGGATGGTGTGCGATGAAATCATCCCCATCCCCTTCACCCACAATACACACATGAACACCACACTTTCATCAATATCAAGTCATGATTTATGACATTAAATGTTTTGGACAAATCACAATACATACATATATGCCAGCAAGCAGTGCCATTGTGCGACTTTCTAAGCAACAGTGCTGATCAAATGTATAGCTGCAAGTCTTGTGTATAATTTTTGTTACATATGTACAACATTACATCACTATAAGTAATGTTATTCTCTTAATTACATCCCAGCGATGAATAGTAACGTCAGTAGTTCTTATCACCACAGCTAAGATGTTGAAAAATTGATTTGAACATTTATTATTTGCAGCGAAATATAAAGAATTTGGTACTATTTTATCCGTCTACCAATGACAAAAAAAATTTACAATTTAATGTCACTGAATATAAGACATTTAACGTAAACCAATCGAAAAATGAACGTTTTTACCAATATCGCCTTAACCATAAATTTTTATCGAAGAAAAAAGATTCTTCATCATCTAAAATTTCGTCCACGTATTTGAACGTAATATCGGGTATAATAAGAAAATGCAATTGAAACGAACTCCTTTCGGCTACTTTGTCCGTATTTTCCTTTCGGCATTTCCATAATTTCGCTTTAAAGTTGAGCTATTACATCGTATGTTTTCATGCTGAAATGCGAAATAAATTCAGTATTCTGGGAACCATTGAATTATAAAATTATCGAAAGCAATTTCTCTCGATAGGTACCTCTTTTACCTTTCCCTGTGATAAAGCAAGAGAATTTCGATCCGTTTATGAAGGCTGTAACATGAAATTCCTTACATTTTACGCGAAATATCAGGAAAACCCCCATTCGTTTTTTAAAGGCTAGGGAGAGTACCTATTTCGAATTCAACTTTTGTATAGGTATACAGTCATGGACAAAAAAATCTACGTAAAATACGTATAAGTATATACAGTAAACATAAATTTTACTTATGGTCGGGAGCTCACTTCAATGCACGTAGTTGCCAGCTTTAGCGAAAGATAGAGAGTAGGGGTGGAGAGACCGGGTTTTTATTTGCATATTGGATGCATCACCCATACATACGTGCGCATACCTAAGTGGCATCGCTGCAATATATTCCTCTTTATTTAACGCCGTACGTCTTGTGACATCTATCCGTTTTCCAGCATCCTAATTAAAAATTTACGTTTACTGTATATGATGGTGCCTTGAAGACGAAGCGTTGGATTTTTACTTTCAGAATGCAGTCTTATAGAACACAAAAAGTAGCCCTAATAAAGGGCAATTATTTTAAAAATATTTCTTCGAAGAAGTACTGGAGAACGTAAAAACCATTTCGCAAAATTTCTATTTTTTTCCGAATATCTTCAAAAGTTTTTAATTTTTGTTGATGTATATTATCTGTCATTCAATCGCAAAAGTTTTTTCCCATTTAACAACCTCTGTATCTATTACCGCTTTCAAGGTCCCCATGTTAGACATTCTTATCTTAGACACACTGTATAGTGCATGTTTGAGGTTTTTTTAGGATGTGTTTTCGCCACCCACAGTTTGTAAGGCTGTATAGGTATATTTTTTAGTTGTTTGGCGACCGTTGGAAATGATTTGCGAACGAAGATTGTGTTTAATAATGTATATTTTATTTTAACTTGCACTAAATACAATGAATGACAATTTACAAAAATTGACTTGACAATCGAATAACAAAAATAGTCTACTTGAAAAAATAAATCATATTTTGGTTTCCTAAACAGTGCATTTGTTAGATCTTTGCCGATACGTCATTCGTTATCCATTATAAGCTGAGCCACACAATATATGTTCTTCTTGACTAACATAAAATTTAGAAAGAAACAGAAAATGACAGATTTGTCTGATTCGACTAAGTACATAGATTCACATTGAGAAAATTCGCGGAATTTCATGACGTATCGGCAAGGATCCAAGAACTTCAACTGCATGAATGTTAATAAGAAATAAAACACACTACTTTTCGCTTCGCTATTTTGACTGCTGCTTGCATTGATACCAAATCTAACTAATCGTATTAAAAATTGCAAAAACACATCATTAGGAAAACTTCTTTAATATTACTTATAAACACATCCTTGTCATACCTCATTGTCATAATAATAATAATAGAAATAAACGCATATTATTATTATCATACCTAATACCGTTATTAAAAATGCATAGAAATTAATTACAATCCAATACTGTTGCAGAATCTGTTTAGAAATTTTGAACGGAGGGTTTTAAAATGTATTGCTGTTGAAGGACAATATTTTCAACACTTGTTATAATTTTCAATTATTATTTATTTATTTGTATTGCAAAATAGGGTACATTAATATTATTATTATATTATAGTTTTTAAAAAATATCTATTATTGTTATTTATTACTATAATATATTGTATGTATAAAATTGTCAAAATATTTACTTCTTTATACATAAGTTCAGTAGTTTCCACTATGAACTTTTCAAACGACCGCATGTCATATATTTTTACGAAAAAGTCAAGCAAACATTTTTAACATCAATGATACATAAATAAATATCAATATTTTCAAAATTTGCTAATACTAACTCCGACATCCCCTATAGTGAATAAACTTTTTATTCCCTTTTCATATTCGGGCCTCTCCCTGGAGTGAGACCGGAAGTCGCTATTATGTAAGTAACATCTTAAACTAATATCTCCACACGCCGTTGCCAAGGTTACGCTTTCGAGATCGATGTTTCACCCCTGTCCTGTGAGGGATGCTGGGTGCAGCTGAACAGGGAGTGTTGGATGGCCCGGGTAACCCAGGTGACTGCCGAATCAGTCTCGCCGAGCGGGACTCGGCAATCCACGCTTCAACGCTACAAAGAGCCGAACAATTCCCGATATTTTTTTCTCCAGCATTTTTTTTTTCCTGTTTTCGCCCGACAAAGCCCCGTTTTCGTGCTCTCTTTTATACTCCTAAGCCACCTATTTAAAAGTGTTTTTAGAAGGAGGCTTTACATTATTTTACATAGATTTTGAGATGAAGGTAAAACTGGAAAAATATTCGTTACGGCACTTTTTCTTCTCTTCAGAACCAACGAAAAGAAGCGAATCGTGCCACACCATTAATTAGATAAATATTATGCAAATTTTTTAACGTGCAAATGATATACTGAAATAATGGCAGTTTGGATAGCAGGTATTACTCTGGAAATAAGAGTTATTATTTAGAGTATTTTAGCGGTGTTAAATTTTTTTTAATTCGAAATGACGCACAAAGGGTATTATAATGGATACAATAAACAAAATGTAACACAGCATGTATACGCACAATAAAGTAATTTGAATGTTTTTGATATATTCATATAACAGACATATTTTTTCCAGTGAAGGTAATACAACCCCGAAAGCTCAAAAATGATTGATTTTAATTACGTGATGTTTTAATTGTTAATTAATTTAACGAAATGGCTGAGAAGATATTGGATCTACAATAAGTATAACCTGTCAGTAACCAAACTTCCACCAAAGTTTAGTAACTTGTTGTAATACACGCATAAATTTCATCCCCTTCTCTACTGCTGCTCAGAAAAATTAGCAAATCTTTGTAACAAGCATGACAATACGAATGGAAAGAGGGTATTACAAGCACATCATAAACAAAAATTAAAATTTGATTTGATTTGGTTGAACACTGGATACGAGTCAGATTTTTGCATGATCCCCTTAAAACCATGGCTTATGGCCTATTTTATTATACCATGCCATGTAAATTTCTTTACATAAACAGCTCAGCCTCCACCGTTCCAGTGCAGTGCATTCAAGTACAACGTGGTACGCTGTCTCCCCCTTACTGCATAGTCTGCAGATGGGTACACCCTTAAAGAAGACAATTTTGTGTAGGTATTTTCTTCTCTATTTCAGCCATTTCTGTTAACAGATTCGTCGCTGTTCCAGGCCGTACTCATTGTCAGTTGAGAGCCAACAGCTCTGCTAGCTGCCTCATCATTCGTTTGCTGTGTAGGTACCTGCTCTGCAACGTTGTTCCAGTGCACCTCGTGTGATTTTCGATGCACTCAGCCACTGCGCCACGTATTTCAGTCTTACCGTCAGATCCGGTTCTATTCCAGTGAATATTGTTGCGGAACCTTTTCTTGCCAGCTTGTTTGCTAATTTCTTGCCTTTATGTCCTGGCATCCACACCGTAATTTTAATATATTTGAGCGGGATTCTTGTATATGAATGAGCTGGTCCCTAATTTCCAATGCCTTTGAGAAACATGTCTTTGTTACTAGTATTTCCGTTTGATGTACGGCGGTATAATGCTCTACTATCATATATTCTTTATGATTCAGGGTTTCACCATATACTCCTACTCCAGAACCTGGTGTTCCTTTTCACCCGTCTGCATACCAGATCTGGTTTCTAGCTTTCTGTTTTACTCTCCACTTATATCCATCTAGAACAACCTGAAAGGGTTTGTTGAAGGAGAATTTGGAAATTGTTGTACAACCCAATTCAAAGATAGGGATTGTGATTTTGGTTATTATTGTGGCATGGGTTCTCCAATTTTTACCATATTTCAATCTATGTGTTCCCATACTTGTCTCCCCTTTATGTAAATATCCAAAGGGGTTTACCATGGTTTCCATAGCAGCTGTTGGCCTGCTTCTTGCAACATCTGTAAAATACACGCTGTTCGTACTCACAGGTTCTTCAATATGTATGTAAATATTCTTTCTTTGTTGTTGTTTTTTTTTTGCTCTCGTCATAGATTCTATTTCATCTTCGCTCTGCTAATTTGTAACCGTTCTAATTCAACGAGCGATACGTACATGATTTGATATTGTGGTTTTACTAAATCCAGTTTGTATCCACCCTTCTTCCAATTATTGCAAGAACCTAGAGAGTTATATTATTGCTATGGTATTGTTGCTGTGTTAATTGCAAATACGACATGATATTGAGAAGCCGCGGAACAAAGTAGGTAAGTGAGCAAAAATGTTCTCATTTGCGTTATTAAAGGAGAAATAACATTTGCCGTTTTATTACAATTATTTATAAATAAAATTACATAATGATAAATTCCGTGGAGCTCAAATTCTTTAAAAATCCCATAGTAGAGATTGATAAAACATAACTATTTGGAGCGAACGACAACAGTTCTCTAATTAATAGAATATGTTTAACATTTTATGAAAATATGGTTGGCATCCCATCCTCTCTGGTCCGCCTTGAATGTTATATAATTTCCATTTTCCTCAACTTCCAGTTGTTAAGGATTAAGGATGTATCCCTAAGTTAATGTATTACAGTTAATAACATTTTCGATTTTAAGGAAATATTTATATGAATTTTTTTTTGCATAGTCTGGTCCTGCCGTTTGTGTCTTTTTCTTCTCTCTTTTAGTTGATTTATAGCTTACTAACAATAAGCTGATTAAAAATTCATATCGATTTATCAATTTCTAAACATATTTATAACAGTCTTACTTTAAAATCTTACCCGCTAGTTCTTTTTTATAGAAGTCGTGAAGCCATAAGACTTCGCCTGAAATATTTAGCCCGTTTTCTGATACTTTATAAGTTGCCTTAAATTATGTTACAGGGTGACGCATTAGTACGTGGAAGCTCGATATATCCGACATTATCAAAGATATTAAAAAAATATTGAGAAAAGGTGTAGTTATTCTCAAGCTTCATATCTTAAAATTAGTTGCACATATAGAGGGTGTGTTATAACAGCGTGCCAGACCTAACCTTTTTTTTTAATAGACCGCTATACTTTTTTACATGGTTTGGCACATTTTCTATTTTTGCTGGTTCGAGAATTGAACCAAAAGACGATTTATTTTATACACGGTGAATCAAAACTTAGGTCCTTAATTTTCTCATTAAATTTAAATGGAACACCCTATACGTTTTATGACGTTTCGATAGATATTTATCGGCCCTTCCATTTTGTTAACAAGCCCCTATACTTAACTCTTTGAGTTTAGAAAATATTTCAAATTTAAAAAGAAAAATCGCGTTATAATCGCAAAAACCGGGGGTTAAATATTTTGTTTCTTAAGCATTGGCCAGTTACACCAAGAGTTGCTGAATGAAGATTTTCCCCGTAGAGTTGCATTTTGCCAATGAACTCAACTCATTCATGATCGGATAGATTTTGTTGAATGTCTCCTTTTTGGAGATGAAGCAATATTTCACAAAAGCGTGAATAAACACAACTTTCATTATTATTCTACCGAAAATTCCCCCGAAAATTTGACATAGCCAAACTAGGTGGTCGTTTCAACGTTTGGGCGTAGCATAGTTGAAAATTACGTTATTGGACCCCATTTCTGTCATGGACGACTATATAGTCAAGTTTATTTGGACTTTCTTCAGAACTGTTTACATCTATATTTAGAAAATGTACCTCTGAACATACGTCAAAGAATATGATTTTTACACAATACACCTGTGGTACATAACACTGCATTAATACATAACCACTTCAATACAAAATTTCGGTTTTCGAAGTATTCATGCAACGAAATGTTAGTCGATCGTTTGAAGTACGACTACAACACTGCCACACATAAAAATACGGTGTTGGATTTAACACCGATTTCACTCCGTCTGATAGTTCCCTCGCGACCAAATGCACAAGTAGTTAATCGGAACGAAGTTGTATAATTAAGTCCTAATATCCGAGATTCGGAGTTAAATTACACTTTGGCGTAGTTAAAGTTTCCCTTTTCGAAGTTGGCTCATATCCCAATGGAGTTGAAATTATTTAATTTTGGAGTTGCCTTTACTCCATTGCAGAGTTAAGATACTCGTATTTTGTGTTAGCCAGACTCCGTTACAGAGTTGGATAAATTCCTTTATAGAATTACAACCACTTCGTTAAGGGTAGCGTGAACTCCGTGTCGCAGTCCAATGAATTCAGTTGCGGTGTTGCGTGAACACCTTTACAAAGTAGACCATAAAAAACAAAATTTCTACTAGAAACATAAACATGTATTTCAATATGTACTTAAAATGCAATACAAATTTAAACAAGTTCATACTTTTATTTTTAATAAATGTACGCGCACCCTAAAACTAAATTTAGGTTTAGAGAAAGATTAAGAAATATTTTATAATGGGTTTGTAAGTAAATATTTTCTGTTGCTAAACTATTTATCAACACCGAAAGTTAGCATATTCGTTTCCGTTTGGTGTTGATATTATCCGTGCCTGATGTTAAACAACGAATGACACCGTCGAAGGATATTAAATTTCTATTTTTTGGAGTTGGAAATTTCTAACTACATGGGGTGTACTTAGAAACATTTCCGAAAAGTGCTGTAATATTTCCTTTTAATGTTAATTTAACAAATTGTTAGTGAGAATTTAACTCTTTTCAGAAGAGCTACAACACCGTTTAATTTAACTCCGTAAAATTTGTATGTGTGTGTATTGCCGCTATGGGTCAACATTTTGACAATTTTGTTTAGTATACTTTTTCTTTTTTCGCGCAGCGTGTTAATACATAAAATTTTAAAAAAAAGCAATTTTTTATTTCCAATGTAAAATATATTCTAATCTTTCGCACATTGCAGGCGAATTCGTTAATATTTAGCTGATATAAAAGGCTTTTTACCAGAAATTCCTTGGCGGTATCTCTTCGACTTTATTCGATTTCTAATACTTTGTGCGTGCATTTTTACGTTAAATTCATTTTGTATTTCATAAGCAACTTTAACCACAAATTGCCTTCGATTTCCTAAACTTTTACGAACAATAGCCCCTATCAATACGTCCTCTAGTTTTCTTTTTTTGGTTTTTTGGTTTCATACCAATGGGATAGAGGTACTGGATTTGCCCGCACAATCACCAGAACTTAATCCAATTGAACATTTGTGGTCCATTTTGAAACAAGCCATTTCGCGTCAACGACCTACTAATATTAATTCTCTCAAGACGATTGTTAGCGCTGAATGGATAAAAATTGACAAGAATATATGTCAGAAGCTGATAGAATTGATGCCTAGACAATATCTCTATTCGATTAAATTTTTATTATAGAATTTTATGTTTTATTATTGTATGATTATTATCTTATTATAAGATATTTACTCCATAATAAATAGTTCTGTCA
>SMLS01074875.1:0-21527 GCA_004785975.1 Popillia japonica | reverse complement strand
TAGAACTGGTTCTGAACAGGTAAGAATGCGAAACCAAAACAAGCCTAATTCTCCAAAATATACTCAGTGACATTAGAAGTGCTACACTCAGAAGGAATCATTTCTTTAACTTGAACAACATGCAACAAATTTTATTAACCTGTAACCCGAAAAAAATAATGTGTTTGGCCACCTCGTAGCTGAGTACACTCTTGCACAGCTCTAGTCATCGACAACATGAGATGGTCGATATCTGCTTGTGGCACCTCGTCTCAGGCAACTTGAACTTCGATCATTAACTGCGCCAAAGTTTGTGGACGATGGTGCAAAGTAGACCGTTTTCTCCCCGTGATATCCCACACATGTTAGAGGAGGTTTAAATCCGGCGTAGCCACGGCAAAACATTAATGCCTGTTTCTTCGAAAAAGTCTATAGTTTGACGAGTAATATGTGGACGTGCATTGTCTTGCTGAAAAGGGACGTGTAAACTACCATCTAGATAAGGTAGTAAAGTGGTTTGTAGGACATTATCAACATAACGCGCAGCTGTCATAGTACCTCGAATAAACAGAAGTGGTGATCGACTACCATAAGCAATAGCCCCCCATTACTCCAACAATCGCGTTGTTCTCCACTCCGACGCGTACCTTTCTACGACCATCGTACATACATAGACAGAATCGCAATTCGTCGCTAAAGACGACATTACGCCATTCTGTGTCCCAATGCTGCCGTTCTGTACACCAGTTCAAGCGCTGATAACAGTGGTCCGTAAGCAAAGGAAGCACTCATCGTGGACGGTATGAAGAAAGTCCAAAGGTTCGAATGCGGCGATATAGTGTACGCATAGTAACAGGTTTACCTTCTTCTCCAAACCATTGGTTAGTGATTTGACGCTTTGTAGCAAATCGGTCTCGTAGAGCTAGTCTGAAGCGCCTCTCTTGACGCTCTGTGGTACGCCTCGGTTGACCAGTTGGTCTCTTACGTGTTTTTCTTTCTTCTTCTGTCCACACACGACTTACACGCACTACCGTCATTCCAGTACAATTAACACGACGGCCGCGATAGGATAAACCAAGACCTCGATAGGCAACAATTCTACCCCTGTCAAAGTCACTAACACGGTGATAATTTTGACGTCTTCGAACTCTAGGCATTTTTTTACGCTTAACACTTGTAGACGGACATGTAATAACTAAACTTTTCTATATTAGTCAGCTCTCATCAACATGAATGTCTTCACAGAAAATAAGCGATTTTTGTTTTCACAAAGAAGTACTGGTAAAAGTAATGGTAAAAAATTGGCATTCTTATGATAGCATGCTTTAAATATAGTCATTTTGATGCCAAAAAAATCATGTTGAAGTAATTACTCCTTCTAAGTGTAACACTTCTAATGTCCCTGAGTACACATTATTTGCTTAGGTCAAGTTTTTTGTTGGTTGAACACAGGAACAACAGTGCAACAGGATGTAACCTAAATCGCTTCCTCTTCAGTGTATTTATGTAATATGTATATGTTATATAGAAAAGTTTGAAAAATCAATCAAGGAAGTACTTATAAGCTGAAAAAAATGACAATTAAACTTTGTAGGCAAGTGTTGGTGCAAAATACAATCAAAGACACTATATTAGGTGTTCATATATGTATGTACTATCACGGACTTTGGTTATGTCCGGTATCTAGCGGTACAGCCTGCACTCCTGTCACTATTCCCTTTAAGATAAAACGGACATGGTGCCAGGAGCACAGGCTGTACCGCTAGATACCGGACATAACTAAAGTCCGTGGGTGTACCTACATATGTACTTTAAGTTGAATTGGACCTAGCCTAGCCTAGATTTTGTTTTTTCTTCTTTCTGTCGCTGTGTAGATCAATTCTCACTTAGGACTTATTGAAGGACCTTCTATGATGCTTCATCATTACTATAAACAACTTTTATAGTAACTACAAGTTTTTAAAGTTTAACTGCTCTTTCTATTCGTCATGCTTGTTTAAAATAAAAATTCTTGTTACCGTGGTTATTGGAAAGTGTTTAACTTCGATAAAAGTAATAACATAGCGTTTTGCCACTAATAAAAGTGATTTCTTCAAAAGTAAAAAGTGGGTAACGAAAGGTAGGAGGTCACGGTAGCTCGGCGCGGATTGAAAGGTGAGTGAGCGATATCAGAAGACCACGATAACTCTACGTGTCAACCACGCTAGAAGTGAAAATCTTCTGACTTTTCTTTTATTTATTGTTTTTGTGCTTTGTTTTATTTTACATTTTGCTTGTATATACTTACGCTACTATGACGTGGTCAAAAATTTAGAAGCCCTCATAATAGAAACTCAGAACGTTGAAGCCTTGATATCATTTAATTTAACCCTATACATATGTACATTAATTATTTTGACATCCAGAAAAAATAGTTTTCACATAAATAACTTTACTATCGTTATATTTTTGACTATAAATTAATGTATATGTCTAGTATATAAGTATATTACATACATATGTATATACTTCATTCTGGTACAAACAGAACATATCGTTTTCACGTGGAAACTAACGTAGCTTAACCAAACATAGGTTCTCGTGGTTAACTAGTGAAGAATAATGGCTTTTGCAGGTGCATTTTCTAATAAAATTCGTATGATTCAAAGTGCCGCACTCTCCCCAAGGTAACGACCGTCCAATGTCTGCGTATGTGCTTTGGAGCATGGGGTTATCGATATAAACGGTAGTATTTCAAAGCTTTTACGATCACATATTTCTTCCTACAGATTTCTATTTATACCACTGTAATGGTTGAAAACATATATGTAAATGAAATCCACGACAATGACGACGAAGTTCTTCCGATTCTTAATCACTTAAGGTACCGATCTGTAAAAACATGTTACCCAGAAGTTCACAACAGAAGTAATTACTTTATCACAGAGTGAGATGTTATTTCTACTTTACCTATTTATTTATAAATAAGATATAAATTAAAGAGATAGTAGTCAACTTTTACTACAAATTTTCTATATAGTCCCACGTCGATTACTGCAGACATTAGTCAGAAATGTCAGGCAATTCTAAAAATGGAATACAAATCTAGATACATAAAAATCTCTTCTTATGTTGTTCAAGATTTGTCACGTTGAATCAATATGTTTACTATATATGTACATATTACACAAATAACATGCTGTTGTAAATATTCGCCAACGACTTCATGATTTGCAGAGAATAGCAAGTGAAAATGGCCGAAAATGATTATTCAATGCAGAAACGTATTTGAAATAGAATGCCAATAAAATGAAATTCTGATTTAAAATGACCAACAATTCTCCAAAAGAATCCCAGAGTGGGAGGGGACAATTTGGAAATCTTAAATAGGAACCTCCATTTTGTATAGCAATTTCGGATTTTACGCCGTCAAGTATGTAGTTTTTGTTTGAAACTTTTTTTCGATTGTGTTGTAGTTCCAAAAAACATGGTTGTAAAGGTATAGAAAAGACGTCAAGCTGTGAGTACTACACATTGCCCGATCCCCATTTAGATTATTAATTATTAATGCAATACAAATTAGTGTTGAATATTTAAACAGTAATGGAGGCTATAACATTACAAGAGCGAATTGAAATGCCTTATATCTATAGAGAAAGTGGTAGAAATATGGATGATGCTGTTAATCTTTACTCACAACAAGGTGCCATAGCGCGCTTCTTTTTACCGAGTTGTTCAACAGCGAAGGAACTGTAGCTCCAAGACAATGTAATCGCTGAAAAATAATTGCTGCAGAAAATAATGAAATCGCGGTATAAGCTGCAGTAGTTAATAATCTACACATTACTTCTCGAGAAATAGCTCGCGGATCATGAATTTCTCAGTCCACTATCTAGCAAATATTGAAGTGTAGGAAATATTAGACATTTAGAGTTTCCATGCATCAAGAACTTCATGGCGATGATTTTCAAAATCGAGTGAATTTTGTCAATGGGCGCTTTAACGTATACAAGAAAATCCCAGTTTTTTGCTCGTGTATTATTTTCTGACGACGCGACATTCACAAATCACGGTACAGAAAATCCTCATTGGTAGCGTCTAGTTTAACATCAACATCCTGGAATCGTACATGTTTGGTGTGGAATAATTGGCAATAAGCTTCTTGGTTCATATTTTATCAATGGAAACTTCAATGGTGAAAAATATCGAAACATTTTGCAGAATGAACTGTCAGTGTTACTTAAAGTCCTTCCCTTGGACGTACGACAAACAATGTGGTGCCAAAATGACGGTTGTCCGGCACATTGTTCAAGAATAGCACGAGAAATATTAGATCGAGTCTACAATCGTCGATGGATCGGAAGAGGTGGTGCAGTGTGTTGGCCTGCAAGATCGCCAGACCTTACATCGCCTGACTCTTTTTTCTGGGGCCATTTAAAGTCTGAAGTTTATACAAAAGTGCCAAGCACGAAGGAAAACATGATGGAGCGAAGCATCAACGCTTATTCAAGCACTACACCGAAAACACTTCTCAGTTGTGTGCAAATAAATGCGAAGTGAGTACATTTTCGAAAACATTTTCTGAAATGGGTAGGTATGATAAAGTAAAGTTCTTTGTTGTTGAATAACTTTTTGAAATGTTATTTTAATGTTATAATAAAAAACACAAAATCATTATTATAATACTAACGCTTTCTTATAATTCAAATTTGCCAATATGTGAATACTTTTTGGATTTGTATTCCAAACTCTATCTAAATAAAAAATTATTTTGGTACGCATACATACTTTTGTTACCATTAGCCAGTCAAGTTGACTAGTGATTTGGAGTGTCTACAAAATGCACGGTAGATGTAGGAGCATATTTGTATTGAACAATGAGACAAGCTCTTACAGAGTAGACACGAATAAGTTTTTAAATTAAATGCATAATTTGCATTAAAAATGTGTAACTAGTAAATAAATAGTAGGTAATAAAAAACACTTTGAAACGAATTTAATTGCTTTAAAGGAGTTAATCAAAACTGAAACTTGCTTCTAAACAAATGGAAATTCCTCAAAAGTCCATATCTCTCCCTCTATTATCCAAAAAGAGAAAATATTACTTCTTCTCCTAGAACATCTTCCTCCGATTGTACTTACTGTTAGGATATGCTTAATAGAACTTGATTTTTTCTAAAGGATTAAGTGCGGTTAAAACAATTAGAAAATTACAAAACAGAAAAATATCAAGTAGTCTTCTTCTTAAGCAGTAATACATTACTATAATAATCAACAAAATAATTAAAATGTATATTCTTCGGATATTACTTCTAAAATGCAAGTAAATTCCGGCAGTTCCAAAACGCAACAACTGTTAAATTAATTCGGGACATGTATTTCAACAATGCATTGTCATTTTCAACCGAATATCGAATGAATACTTTTTTTTATAAAGTAACGTTAGATAACATCCCTTTTATAAAGTATTTATAATACCATTAATAATTCATGCCTAAAACTTACCCAAAACGCTAACACTTGCTAGGGATACTGGACTTTACTGAGGTTTTTAAAGAATACAGAACTTAAAATAGCTGGCTCTGGATTCATGAAATTCTCGTATTTAGGTACTTATACCTACATATATGTATTCTATATATACCGGTCGTTTTGAGAAATAGGATAAATAAAGCCGGGAAGAGGTAAGGAGTATGAAAATTCGCTAAGAAGCGGGGACGCGTATGAATCTATGAACGGTGTATTGGTGGGGACGTAGCTCCCTTCACCTCCTCACCGCTTTAAATATCCTATTTCTCAAAACGACCGGTATACAGGTTTTCGTACGTATCAAGTTGTCGCAACGAATTAATCACTTCCACTAATTTGTGGCTATCTGTTTCAAACTCTTTCAAACCGGGAATGGGCTACATACTGTCTATGTGGGTTTCGATTGATCTTTTAGTTTATCCGATATAAACTTGATCACAATTCTTACACGTAATTTTGTAAATCCCAGAATTTTTTCTCATTTCTACTATCCGGAAATGATGTGATTTCCACAAATTATAAAAATACTAACGGCGTCGGTTACACTGATTTTTAACTCGACGGCTTTATAATCAAACAGCACAATAGAAAAAACGATATGATTTCATTTATATCATGGACTGATCATGTACATGGTTTACTGGAAGCCTATGACGTAACAAAACAATTTGGTAAGAGAAGACACTGTTTGCATGATCGAAGTTAACGTTCAGTGGACACATTCTCTTTGTAAGAAAGATATACTAGCTTAGAAATAATTATCGTACAATCTGTAAGATAAATCACATAAGGCGTATTTTCTTTCAGGTTTTAATTTCAAAAATGTACTTTTAACAATTTAAATTGGACTACTACCGACACTGACTAGACAGACAACGAATTTGTATTAAACAAGATAGATAATTACATGCCTATTACTAGAGATGGGCAGTTCAGTTCAATTTGCAGATCCGTGTCATCAGTTCTAGTTCATTTTACTGAACTGTATCTTTGAGTCAGTTCGCAGTTCATTTCTTATTTTCAGTAGGTACTAGTAATTTCTTTGCAGATATTCCCGTACAGTTAAGTATATGTTATGCATTAGATAATGAACATTCCCCATTAAAAATGTTATATAAAGACAATTTTTATTATAACAGAATTGCGACACGTTTCTTTAGTCTCTTATTTTACAAGGAATATGTTGCGGTTTGATTTGCGTTAATGTATTTCGAACGCGTGTCTTACGAATCTTGTATCAGTCAATTTACCTACTACTCAGTTCATTTCGACCGGTTCTCTCATTCGGCTCTTGTGAGTCAGTCAGTTCACCTAGTTCGTAGTTCATTTGAAGTTGTGGCTCTTTCGAGTCTTGTGTGTCTGTAAGTTCACCTAGTTCCTAGTTCAGTTGAACTGGTGGCTCTTTCGAGTCTTGTGTGTCTGTAAGTTCACCTAGTTCCTAGTTCATTTGAACTTGTGACTCTTTCGAGTCTTGTGTGTCTGTAAGTTCACCTAGTTCCTAGTTCATTTCGAACTTGTGTGTTTCGGATCTTGTGTGTCAATAAGTTCACCTAGTTCATAGTTCATTTCGAACGTCTCTCTTGTTGGTTTTTCAATGCGCTATACATTATTTTAAAATTGTACATATAGACATAATAGAAATCTTGTTTAATATTTCAATTTCTATAAAAATTTAAGTTATGTGCAGTAATAATGGTAATAAATGAATGATGAACTGGGAACTACTAAGAATAATTTTACGGACACAGTTCATTGAGTCTTTTTAAAGATACGTGTCTTTGAACTGAGTAGTTCGTGAACTGCCCATCTCTACCTATTACTTTATAAACACCTGGACTCAGTGCAACTTGTGCTAATTTAATTTATTTGGTTTATTTATTTTGTCTCCAGAAAAGTAACGAATTTCAGACGCAAACGCTTTCATTCTTTATGCTGCATTTATAAAATTATAAATACTAGGACTCCACCTTGTTTATTTAACAAAATTACATTTCGCACTGATGTCCATAATATTAATATTCGCAGGAAGGATTTGATCGACATACCCAAGCATCGAATGCAACAGTTTAAGCGGTGTTTTAGATACACTTGCGCATCACTCTTCAATTCGCTCCCGTTTGATGTTAAGCGTCTACCATACCGTGCCTTTAGACGCTCTGTATTTAGTTTGTTAATGGATGAGCAGCATCTGTGCATTGGTCGTGTTGGGACAACTTAGATTTTCTTCGTTTATTTATACTTCTGTTTAGTTATTTTTATTCTTTTTTTTTGTAACGCACTAATATTACTCTTTTTTAGTTAGATTTTGTTTTTTTTTTTGGATTACCGTTAATAATAGGTAGCCGTTCGGCGAACTGATGGTGATCCCTTTGGGCACTTAATGTCATTTAGTTGTATATCTTTCCTTTTGTATTTTGTTTTGTAATGGTATTGAGTGTTGTCAATAAATCTTTATTATTATTATTATTATTATTATTATTATTATTTTAATGAAATTTAATTGATCTATGGGGATCATTAGAATTAGAAGGTTGATTACGGATCATTATTGACGTAACGAAGATCGGTGCATGTCGGACTTTGTTTGTATCAAATATATGGAGGATAGTTCAAACTTTATGGTCTGTAATACATCAACTAGTTCCTCTTTTCTGTGAAATATGGGTTCTATTCATTATGATCGCTAAGCTATTTACTTACTAGGCAACAAAGGAGGTAGACAATAGCGCGAATGCTGTTCCTGGAACTGTCAAGTTCGTTGGGTTCCAACTTCTTGTTTGACAATGAGATTCGTTCTAAGTGGGTGCTCGAATGGTACAGTTCCAATGACAGCGCATACTCCTGTAGGGGGTCTATCAAACAATTGAAAGCGTTTGATGTTCATAAGACTATCAAAATGACGCCTTAATCTTACGATGTCCTCTGGTTTAAGTAATGCTTGTAAAAAGTGCTAAAAAAAGTATGTATATTGAATAGTAATTTCGGATTATTGGTCGTGTGGTACCTATACTTGAATTTCTGTTCCTTATACATTTCTCTACCTTGATCGCTGAGGTTGCAATTTTTCGGGTTAAATAGCTATTGTGTCAGCCGGTGCTGCTTTTCTATGAGGTAATACATTCTATTTAATACGCAAGCCGTTTTTGGCGACGATTTCAAAAAAAAAATTATGTAAACTGTAGTTATGGACAAAACAGATTTGAATTTTTTCCGAGTCGTTCGCCCCAGCGTTGTAGTTGACTCCCCCAGGCCCAGAATAAGGAGAACGTTAACCGCGGCAACATTTCCAGCTGTCAAACTGCACCCCAATATGACTTGTCTATTTATACCTTCGTACCTATTCATACGTGTTCTGTTGGTTCGTCGGACAGCTTCTTGACGGTATAAGTGCAGGTATATGTAGGTACATACATATTTCATCCACTTCAATTTCCTCCTCACGTTGACGTTTAGTTAATCTAATTGCTTTATACATTTCGTTCATGTTCATCCACAGAATTGATCAAATCTATGCCAAAATTATAAATAAAAAATGCTTCTAGTTGGTGATGTTTTCTTCGCCATGTTGTTAACACAAGAGTATCGCAATAGAAACTAAATAAAGTAACTGGTGTTTCCTATACATCTATGTAAATAAATATGAAAATATTCGCTGTCTACATCATCAAATAGGAAACAATAATGGGAACTAACGTTGATTTGAGAGCTATTATAAGTAAAACCAAATTTTTAATAAAGAGTAATTTCATATTTTATTTATTAACTGATTAGTTAGATGAATTTCTCAACGACATAGTATTTTTTGCAGTTGTTATTATATTCAAATAAACACATTTTATCGACAGCAGGATGCGCGGACATAAGAGTAATTTTTAGCATGAAAGCTCTGATATGTTATATTTCTATACATATAATAGTCATCATGAGGCCTGTTAGTTTGAATTGCTGACTTTGGTAAGTTTAGTCAAAAATAGCAAGTGTGCAAATCTACTACACACTTGAAGCATGAGCAAGTATAGCTTGCTACTTCTGACATACAGAAATTTGCTGAATGCAAACGAACGAGTGTCGAAAACACCTGTTAGCAGCTAAATTCCTAACGAACATACGGATATTGACAAAAGTGATATTGAGCACTTCCAGCAACGCAAACGAATGGTCTCGTTCAACGATAGCATTATTACAATTCCAAATCTGCACTAAAGCAACAAAAGAACTTCATTAACAAACAGTCTACAACTTTTAATGGGTCCAGTTTATACATATTTCCTACATACATATATACATACATACATATACATATACGTGTTATTTACTAATAATATATCTAAATATATAACATACCTACTCTATATGCAAAAGTAAAATTATATAATTATTGAAAATTACTGCACAAATAAAAATAATGCGCGTAGAAACCACAACACATATTGATACCATCTGCTACTGTCCACCAATTTAGACGATACAAATCATATTTGTACATACGTACATACATACATACATATGTATGTGGTAAGTCGTTAATTCAATACCCACTTGGCCTCAGATTTACGTTGCCATTCTTTTTGTATTCCACTAATTTTCGCGAAGAGTACATAGCGTATAGATACCGCTAAAAACGGTTTTGGCAACTGTTGGTTACACCATTCTAGCAAGTTTAGTTCTACGATGCAGCTATCAACCCAAGGTAAAATACCAATCACTGTTGCCAGCAGTATGAATAAGGAACGAACGGTTTATGAAATGATACAAACATTTAACTTTAGTACTTTCTATAGGTTTCCTATATTACTGTATAGAGTATCATTGTTTCTATTTCAACGAAACTCTAAGCTGAAAAATTTTAAATTATGTGTGACAGCTATCCAACGATATTACCAGAATATGTGTTATGGAGTAGCTTCTTTGTATAATCATGTGCGCCAAAAAGAATACTACTAAATTGTTCCCCTGAGAATCCTGTTATGTCTCTCAATGAAAGAACTCGAACTGCGTAAAAAATAACGTAATATAATTTCCTTAATATCCTTCTACATACGTATTCCATCTTACTCATCTACTTAAAGTAATATCACATTGTAATTGTACTTATGCTAGTAATATTACTAGTACAATAAAATACAAATATGCAGCAATACTCCATTGAACTGAAGCCGACATAACTTCCCCTACTGCAGGTTCGTCTAACGGACCTGACGTTGCTTTATTAGCAATTACATATTTATTATCAAACATGGTATAAACAATACCATTTTGTGTCGTCGTTGTAGGAAGAGGAACTGAAGAGTGAATCAGGTTTATTTCAATTTTATGTAAATTTGGCCGGTCTTCCAGTGGACCTATTTGAAAGGACATTGTATGGCTGTGGTATCCATCAGCAACTACCTGAAGTATTTACATACGTATTAATATATGCTTAACAATAGAAAACAATTATTCCAATAATTTTTAATTTTTAAGTTGATTGGTCTCCATCCAATTTTATGTATACTTACACTTATATTATAAGTGCCTGGTAGTAATAATCTCCAAAATCTTCCGTTTATGTCATTGTGAAAATACATATCCCTTCCAATAATTTGCAATGTAGCATTCGGTATCGGCTCTCCCGTATATTTATCTTTTACAAGACCAGTTACTCCTTGATTTGCTTGAAGAGAATATTTCACAAAAGCCTAAAAATGTACACGATATATAAAGCAATCATAATAATGACAACTCATCGTTGTAATGACAATAGCATAAAGGTTACTGCAATAATAAGCAATTCAGATGCATGACCTTCGGAAAAAATTAGTTTTGACAATAAATTTTGGATATGCGCACTGCTGAAAATATTTTGTAACTTTATAAATATAACAAGAAAAATTTACTTTCACGTATCAAATTATCTTAATTTTGATGGACGTCTCAAGATTTGGTGTGATATGTTTCCTTGGTGCACCTATTTTATTATGATATTGATTAACTTCACAATGCACGTTGTAATTACAATAAGTATCGTGTCTGTAATATTTGATCTGTATAGCACAATTGATATTACGGAAGAAAGACAATCCTTTAAATCCATGACTTATTGTTAGACTGCTGTTTATGATTTCTTTAACCTGACCTAACGTAACTACTTGTTATATGCTTTAAATTTAAGTAACATATCTGAAAACTTATAAATATAAGTTGTAGATTATATTATTAATTTATCATAGTTTTTCAATAAATATGTCAAGTACATAGATTGTTTTTAATAAAAATGTTCTTTCAAATAAAAAAAAATAATTCTACAGTAATGCACACCACAAGAAGACGTAAATTTATTTAAATGACATAAATACTTTACGAAACAGGAAACCACAAATGGTCCACCGCAATATATTTCTTGAAACAACAGATATTTTTATATCTAAACTGCGATTAGTTTCTTCCTGCCTAATGAATTTGTATAAGAAAAGAGTACTTATAACTTACACTACTAATGAAAATATAAATATGCATTGCGGGCAGTTCTTCTACAATAATGTGTGTACAAAATGATAACCTTTTTATTTTCTTCCCATAGTTGAGGCAATTCACTAGCAGCAGGAAATTTGCAACAGGATATCTCAATGGTTAATTCCATGCACCCATGTTGAAAGTAATTGTAATCTTGCATGCCAAAAGGAAACGGATACCAAGCTGCTCCATTGATAATACCACCATCAAAAGTTTCATTTGAACCATCACAAGGCAGCCCTTTGTACATAATAAGGTGATTATTAGCGTACGTTTTTGCCAGATGAATAAATACATCGTTATCTGGACTTAAAGATGGTTTCTTAGAATATGATTCTAAAATAAAAGAATTATTTTACACACAAATATAGGGATTCAATAAAGTATGAGCTTATGTGAAGATCGTAATCTGCAGCCGAACTAACAATAACTAAACAAACGTTGTATAAGAAATACGAATTGTGTTTACTTCTCCTGCAGAATGATGGATTATTAAATTTAACATAAAAATTGATTGTCCTCAATGAAAGCCGTTACTTTGCGATACATTTTGTAATATACAATAAAATAATAGTTTTCCTTTCATATATTTCATATTATTTTCAAAGCTAAAGTAAATTGTATTACGACAAATTTCTACATTAAACTTTTCTTTTTTTTTACAAACACAGAAACAGAGATAATTACATTCGGGCAGTTTGGCACACATTATATCTCCTGAAATTAAAAGTTACTGTTGAAACCGAACCCAATAATTATTATCTTCCTTAATCTTACAATCGCCACAGAAAACGATAATCAAGAATTCGATATTTGTATACCTGTTGATTGATGCCACCCCACAAAAATCAGAGAGATTAAATAGGCATTATCAATCAAACTTCATTCAGGTAATGCATTATAAACTATCATTTCCCTGTCATGGAGTACCTTTTGAAAAAGAATATAGACTTGTATAGAAAGTTCCTTTAGAAACTACAACATCTTGTTTACATAGATATCATATGTATATACAGGCCAATCCAAATTAAGTGTTCACCATTGGTAACTTTGTTATTATTAAAGATGCAATTGCAATTGTTTAAAATAGCAAACTTGTAGTACTTTTAACGCTCTTTTAGACGGAAGAATAAAAAAAAAACAAATGAGCAGCGTGTGTTCGAGTTTTGCCGAAAAATATGTTTCGTTCAAATGGAAACCCCTGTATATTATTATTATTATTATTATTTTCTGCTAGAATTTCAATTTTTAAACAAAAAATCTTATAAGAAACTTTTTACTGGGATTAAAAATTCTTGAGCTATAATGAATAAACAAAAACAGTTAAGTCAAGTGCATTTCTATGTATCTATGAAAACGACGACAAGTCTCTACCAAACGTCAACTATTAGTACAGT
Organism: Popillia japonica; assembly: GCA_004785975.1. NCBI lineage: Eukaryota > Metazoa > Arthropoda > Insecta > Coleoptera > Scarabaeidae > Popillia > Popillia japonica. The sequence goes on along the minus strand of SMLS01074875.1, from coordinate 8,151 downwards.
TTTATTAGTTTCTCACTCATAAGTTTCATTGTGCTAGTTATTAATTCGACAAAAAAATGAGTTTTACCCATGCAGAAAAGTGTGATATGTTAGAATCTTATTTAGTGTGCAGAAAATCCTCTCGGAGGGCAAAAGAACACTACACTGAATTATGTCCACTTCGAACACAACCATATAAGCAATATTTTCTGAGACTGTACCGAAAATTTCGAGGCAATGACAGTGTTTTTGCCAAAATAAGAACAAAAAGGACTTTTATATAAGGGAGGCCGCGGAAATTGCAGTTATGGCATATTTTGAGGACAACCGTGAAAATTCCATACTAGATATTGTCAATGAATCTGATTTGAGTCACAGTAATACTGTGCATAGGATTCTGAAGAAACACAAATGCATTCCTTATAAGTACAAACCAGTTCAAGTTTTTTTGCTAGGGGATCGAGAGAGAAGAATGTTTTTTGCCACTGGTATCTCAATTTTTGTCGCCAAAATGTAAACAACTTTCGTTATATTTTATGGACCGCTGAATCGAATTTCTCAAATTCTGGAATGTACAATACAAAAAATCATCATTAGGTACTGTTCAAAAGAAAATCTTCTTTTAGTACATCCAAGACGCCCACCAGTCCGTTTCAGTTTTAGTGTTTGGTGCGGTTTAATTGGTTCTTTTATGAGGGCACTCTAACTGGTAAAAGGTAGGTACATAGAATTTTTGACAGAAATTTTGAATAATTTTGTACACGATCTGGATCTCATAAGTAGACAGAATCTACATTTTCAGCAGGATGGCGCAGCTGCGCACAACTACAGATCAACTTTTAAATACTATTTTTAACACTTCATGGATAGGAACATATGGTCCTATTCAGTGGCCTCCATGATGGCCAGATTTAACGCCGCTTGATTTTTTTTATGGGGTTATTTAAAAACTCAGATTTATAAGCAAAGGAACGAAAACGTAAACGTCCTAAAGATTGCAGTCAGTGAAAAGATAAACTAAATAGAAGGTAGGACCATACTGAAGGCAGATCGAGAAGTTCGGAGGCCTGTACAAAAAAATATTGAACAACAACAACAAACAAAGGTGGTATTTTTGAACATCTATGAAAAAATCAGTGATTTTTATTTTTTTTAATGATAAGTTTAAGTTATTGTAGAAAACTATAGTTCAAATCCTCACATATAGATTTACCATAGAAAACTATTATGCTTGTTTTGTCTTCTTTGAAAATATTTAATGGTGTTTTATAATGTGTAGGTACTTTCTTTCCAAATGTAGGCAAATTCCACAAAACGACTTTTTATTTATAGTATTTTGAATTTTTTATAAATACATTTTACCTCATCCCAACAATTACATACATTGGATGATGCATTTCCACACGCCGAATATGTTGTACAGGAATGTTCCATACTAAACTCCCTGTACCCAATACAGGTTAGTTAAAAAAGGCAAAACGTTATAAATCACTATTTTAATAAGAATCTATAATAAAAAATACCTCACTCTACTCTAATGTTATATTAAGGTGACAATAACAGCTGTCTATTTAATACATATATTTTTATTGCTCGATATAATAATACGATTGAATTGATATTTTTTTTTCCATCCGAGGGAGATCTAGGAACATCGGAAATTTCCATGCGTCTCTATACACTGCAGCCTAAAAGGCTTATTGTGTCCTCAACTAGAATTTTGCCTGACGACACAATGATATTTATTTGATATTTAGTGAAACAAAATTAAAATATTCCGAATAAAAATTGTTTTTTAATAGTAGGTATGTTTTTTCGGGTCTTGTCGCGTAGGTAACTATTCACTGCAAAAGCAGTGCACAAGCAAGAGACGACAAGATCAGTCTTTAGAAAACTTCTGAAGAAGCTAATAGCACAATCAGCGAAACGTCAAGACAGTGAATAGTTACCTACGCGACAAGACCCGAAAAAACATACCTACTATGGATTACGGTCGTGAAAGCCTACACTCAACTATTGTTTTTTAATAATTCATGGCATTTGCTAACAAACTTAACAAATGTTACCAAACACGTTTAAATAAGTAGCATTTTCCAGGAATAACTATCTCGAGAACTAACAATTCTAGAATACTAATTAATTACAACTTTTTTGAAAAACAAGTAAAGCAATTTAAAGGAGCAACAGTATACAGAACGTTGCATTGAAAGGAAATCGTTTCTTTGTTCGTAACTACGATTTTAGTAAAGTACATTTTGTTGCCGCATTAGGAAGCTTGCCCATAGATGTCGAATTCGGATAAATATGTTATAAAAATCATTTTAGTATATAATAAGCATATACATTTTTTATGAAGTCTATATGGGTAATAACTTACCAAAATTTTTAGTAGTATCGAATGGATAATTAGCAACTAAAGCACCACCATGAAGTGCAGCTGATAATACGAAAGTAGTTTTATTCATCCAACGTATTATAGCTTCTGTTTCTGGCTGTAGTTTACGTCTCATTACTTTGTGATAATCTGGAAAATTCCTATTTAAATCCATTCCTCCTGCATTTTCTCTTCCTTCGCTTTCTTTACATGCTGGACCATCACTTCTTTTGACTGCTTCAAATCCGTCTGGATTCATACTAGGCATTATGTGGAGTACGGTGTTGTCTAGTAACCATGTTATGTCGTCATCGTGTGAATATTTTTCAAGCAAATGCTGAAAAAAGTTTTTTTATTATTGACTTATTGATCTAATCGAGATGGGTGGTGTGATTTATTCTAAAAACCTACTTGAATGAAGAGTAGTAGAAGTTCTCTCCCAACTACCTCATTTCCATGCATATTTCCAATCAGTTTAACGTTAGGCAAAGCTGTATCATACACTCCTCCTGCTGTAATCTGCATAACCCATAATTCTTTACCTGAAACAATTATTAGTACATAATTAATTGCGTTAAAAAGAAATAACGAAATTCGATATAATAGGCGGTTATTACGGATGGGCAAATGTGATGAGTTATCGTCATTTTTCCTTGATTAAGTGACCATTTCTAGATAAAATTGTTACGTTCTCAAAGTTATATAAATATAGGCACCGCCGTGCAATCTAAAATTCTTGAATTTTTATTTATAACCATACAGCAGCTTGTATGCCGTCTTGAAGTCAGTCACTGTCAACAGTTACCTGAGAAAATTGATGTTGCAACCGGCGTGACACTTGCACCCGAGGTAAAGGTGAAGATTTCAAACCAATTTTTACTACCCTAAGATTTCGAATTAATATCCATCTTTATTAAACAAAGAGTTTGCAATGAACAAAGCTATCATCTACCAATGTGTATATAATATTATATGACAACTATGATTTAAAAATTTAATCAACAAAATAATATAATATCTATTGTTATTATTATTAAGTTGGTGATTAAATTCAAACTTCAGAATTATACTCAGTGACATTAGAAGTGTTACGCCCCGAAGGAATCATTTGTTTAACTTGATCTTTTGGCAATCATCAGAAACAAAACCATGACATTTGCTTGAAATTCTATTAACATGTGACACAAAAAAATAATGTGTTTGGCCACCTATATAGTAGCTGAGTACACTCTTGGACAGCTCTATGCATCGACAAATTGAGGTGGTCAACATCTGCTTGTGGGACCTCGTTTTAAGCAACTTGAACTTCGTTGATTAACTACGTCAAAGTTTGTGGAGGATGGTGCAAAGTGGTCAGTCTCCTCTTCATGATATTCCACACATGTTCGATGGGGTTTGAGGTAGTAAAATGGTTTGTATTGTATAATCAATATAACGCACAGCTGTCGTAGTGCCTCGAATAAACAAAAGCAATAGGCCCCAAAAGCATTACTCCAGCAGCCTGTGTACATGCTTCTTAACAGCAAACCCAATATCGCGTCGCTCTAGTGTGTAGTGCACGCATAGTAACAGGTCTACCTTCTTGTACCTTCTTCTATCCACACAAGCCTCGCACGCATTACCGTCATTGACGTACAATTAACACTACCAATTTTGCGATGAGACAATCCAATATTTCGATACGCCCAATTTTACTTCTGTCAAAGTCAGTAGCACGGTGGTAATTATAATTTTGACGTCTTTGAACTGTAGGTCTCTTGCTATACTTAACACTTGTAGACGGTGTTGTAGGAACATCTATACAGTAAGTTACTAAGGATACGTTATTGTTATTATTATGTTGACAGTTAAAAGATAGATACGTTGTATTGGTTGTATTGATAAATGAAATAGATATTTTTTCCATTATATGTTTGTGTACTAGTATTTATTAAGTCTTAATAAAGTATTAAGAAGCCATTACATGGTGTCAGGTGTGAGCACGGTGTGAGCAATATATACGTCGTTATCACAATACGTTATATAAAATTGCAAGTCAAGCAGTGATAAATATACCATTGCCGGCACCCATTGACGTAAAACATGGAGATATTATGGATAAAGATTGTTTAAAGAAAGCTGGGAGGTATATGTAGTAGCTAGTACACTAGAAAAAGAAGAGGAGAAACGGAAGGTGGCTGTATTGTTGTCTGCAATAGGCAGTGAATGTTTTAAGCTGTTTCAAAATTGGCCTGTAAGTGTAAAAGAAAAAAGGACTGTACAGGGTATATTCGATTCATTAAGACGGTTTTTAGCACCACAAACAAATAAGAGATATGAGAGAGCAATATTCAATCTAGCAAAACAAGAAAGCGATGAGGATATTGACAAATATATTAATAGATTAAGGAAATGAATCAAGAACTGTGAGTATGGTACCATGCAAGATGAGTTACTTTTAGATAAAATAATAGTGTCAATAAACGATTTGAATATAAGTCAAAAGTTATGGAGTGATAAGAAAATTACATTGGCAGATGCTATTGATAGTATCGGGTTAGCTGAATTGTCGAAGAAGCAGATGAGAAACTTAAAAGAAGATGTCACAGAAGAAGTAAATTTATTAAAACATACTGAAAAAAAAAATTGGAAGGGAAATAAGTCAAAAAGTAAGGAATGGACGTGTTGGTTTTGTGCTTTGAAATATGAAAAAGGACAATGTCCAGGTAAGGGACAGAAATGTCACAAATGTGGTAAATTGAACCACTTTGCAGTGGTGTGCAAAGTTAAGAAAAGAAGTGTGTCAAATACCCGAGGAAGGAAAAGGGAACAAGACGTAAGGCAGATAAAAACAGAACAACTGTCAGATGAGTATATTTATACTATTTCACATAAAAGTAGTAATTTAAGCATGAATTTAACTTTTGAAGTAGATGGTTTATATAAAGACATCACTTGTCAGTTAGATACTGGAGCTACCTGTAATGTTATGGGAATAGAAACTTACAGAAAAATTACAACGATAGATAAAATAAGAAAAAGTAATATCCAGTTGAAGTGCTTTGGAGGTACAGTTATTATACCTAGTGGGGAGGCTGTACTCAATTGTATTCTTAATGCAAAGGTTTATAAGTTAGTTTTTCAACTAGTAGAAGGGGATCATGTACCATTATTATCAGCAAATGCTTGTGAGAAACTACAGTTAAAACAAGTTTGCAAGACAGTTAATGAAATTACTGAGGATGGACTCCAAAATGATAGGAAAAAAGTTGAAAGAAATTGTAAAAAACTACAAAGACGTATTTACAGGTATAGGGAAATTGAAGAAAGAAGTATCCTCAGTAGTAAATGAAGAAATAGTACCAAAAGCCCAAAATCCGAGAAGAATGCCAATTGCTTTAAGGAATGATTTTCAATCTACATTGAATGAGTAGAACAGAAGGGTATAATTAGAAAGGTGGACGAAGGGACGCCATGGACTAGTAATGTAGTATTAGTAGAAAAAAAAGATTCAAAGTTACGGGTTAGTATAGATCCTATAGAACTAAACAGGGCGTTGCGCAGGTCAAACTATCAAATACCTATCATTGATGAGATTTTGCCTGAGTTAAAGGAAGCTAAAGTATTTTCAACATTTGATGCAAGAAATGGTTTTTGGCAGTTACCATTAGAATGTAAAAGACAATTGTTGACAACATTTTGGACGCCATGGGGGAGATATTGTTGGATGCGACTTCCTTTTGGTATTGCCCCGGCATCAGAAATATTTCAGAAAACACAACATGAAATAATATTCGACTTAAAGGGAGTAGAAGCTATTGCTGATGATTTTTTAGTTTATGGTAAAGGAAAGACAATGGAAGAGGCTATAGAAAATCATAATGAGAATATAGAAAATTTGTCTAAACGATTAAGGACAGTTGGGATGACATTGAATCCAAATAAAACGAAGCTGCTGCAAACAGCCTAACCTACCTAATCTTTCGACTGTTTCAGAACCTTTGAGATTACTAACACATGAAAAGAGTCTGTGGGACTGGACTAGTGAACATGAAGGTGTTTTTAAAGCGCTGAAAGATATGATTACTAGGGCACCTGTTTTAAAATACTTTAATGCCGATGAACCCATCGTCTTACAGTGCGATGCTAGTAGCTAGTAGGGACTAGGTGTAGCATTAATGCAGTGAGGGCAGCCGGTGGCTTATGCATCTAAGACGTTTACCGAGACGGAAAGGAAATATGCGAAAAGGAGGCGCTAGCTATTGTTTTTGGGTGCAAAAGGTTTGATCAGTATCTGTGTGGTCAGAAGGAAATTACTGTACATACCGACAATAAACCATTAATTACTATCTTTAAGAAACCGATACTGAACGCATCAAAGCGGATACAAAGGATGATGTTAGCAGCGGTATGAACTACATATCAAATATGTTCCGGGTACAGAGTTGCATTTGGCTGACGCTCTCTCCAGAAGTCCTGAAACAATGTCGAGAAAGACTTTGTCGGAAGCAGAAGTTTATAGAATTGAAGCGTTTTTAAAAGAAATTGAAGAAGTGGATCACACTTCAACAGTATCCATATCAAATGAGAGGTTGGAAGAGGTTAGAGAAGGAACACGTAGAGATGAAACATTACGAAAAGTTGGCTTATATGTGTTAGACGGATGGCCTGAAAAGATACCTGCTGATGATGATGAGTTAAAACAATATGCAAAATACAAAGAAGATATTGTAATGCAGGGAGGAATATTGTTTAAAGGAAATAGAGTGATAGTACCAAGACATCTTCGAAAGACATGCGGAAGAGATTACATGCGGGTCATAGTGGTATGGATGCATCATTGAAATTAGCAAGTTTTAGTCTTTTGGCCAAGAATTAACGACCAAATTAGAAACTGCGTATCTAGCTGTCTAGCATGCCAGGAAGCGCAAGATAAGATAAAATTACCGATACAAACACACGAAGTTCCCGCTATACCTTGGCAAAGAATAAGTATGGATGTGTGTGAAATAGAAGTAGAAAATAAGAAACGCAAATATCTAATTACAGTAAGAATCTGGTACTGGTAGAATCACAGACCAAGCACAGATAAACCTCGTCCCAGATACGAAAATATTATTCAAGAAAAGCACTCATATAAGTTTTCCGTTACTCCCAGGCTGTGCCCACCAGAACCTGTTAAATTGCACTTCTGTCACAGATGAAATATGGTTTCTCTTATCCGGATACATTAATTCTCAAAATTCTAGAACTTGGACATCAAAAAATCCCCATAACTTTGCTGAAATGAAACTACACTCATTTTTTTCAAGAATATTTAATGCTGAGATATATCTTGCACATATTTCACAACCAGTTATTGAGCAGCTACATGACGATGAACTAACATAGGCATATTTTCAAGAGGATAATACTCCAGCACATATTGCTAATACAACAGTAGCTTTTTTGGAACAATTCTATGATAACCGAATTCGTCGTGAATTCCCCGCTCTCCTAATCTGCCTCCTCCGGATTATTACCTACTTGAAAAATTAAAAACAAAATATTCATAGAAACCGATAACATAATGTAGATGAAATGAGAGAAGCAATCGAACATGAAATCTGACCAATAACCGAAGAAGAGTTACATTGTATGTTTTACAGCATGAATCGAAGAATCAATTTATGTTTAGAAAGTAATGGTGGTTATATTCTACATTTATTATAATTAAACATTAAAATAATATGAACATAATTACCAAGTTCATATGCATTATATACGATATTGCAGTAGCTAACACTCACAAACACCAACAGAAAAACCATTATCCACTA
>SMLS01074873.1:0-45086 GCA_004785975.1 Popillia japonica | reverse complement strand
ATAAGTTCGAAATGAACTAGGTGAACTTACAGACACACAAGACTCGAGAGCCAAAAGTTCGAAATGAACTAGGAACTAGGTGAACTTACAGACACACAGGATCCGAAACACACATAAGTTCGAAATGAACTATGAACTAGGTGAACTTACAGACACACAAGACTCGAAAGAGCCACAAGTTCAAATGAACTAGGAACTAGGTGAACTGACTGACTCACAAGACAAGAGCCGAATGAGAGAACCGGTCGAAATGAACTGAGTGGTAGGTAAATTGAGTGATACAAGATTCGTAAGACACGCGTTCGAAATACATTAATGCAAATCAAACCGCAACATATTCTTTGTAAAATAAGAGACTAAAGAAACGCGTCGCAATTCTGTTATAATAAAAATTGTCTTGTGATAGTAATTTTTTTCTTTATCATATCATTACTAATATTTGGCAACTTTATATAACATTTTTAATGGGGAATGTTCATTATCCAATGCATAACATACTCTTAACTATACGGGAATATCTGCAAAGAAATTACTAGTACCTACTGAAAATCAGAAATGAACTGCGAACTGACTCAAAGATACAGTTCAGTAAAATGAAGTAGAACTGATGACACGGATCTGCAAATTGAACTGAACTGCCCATCTCTACACTGCGGTCGACCCGTCGAAAGTGTTCCTTTTATCAGGGTTTCTATTGTAGTATTTTATATATTAAACACGCCAAATTTCGTTTATTTGTTTTGTTTTCTTATTACTCTCTGTTTTATCTGTCTTTAACTTACTCTCTTGCTTAATTAAAAGCCTCTACTTCACGTGATACACTCACTAAACGATTTCCTTGTTGTCGTTGGCCGAAACACGTTCGCACACTATGCATCCAACAATCGTACTAAATAAATGTAAAACGTAAATGTGAAATAATGTAGTAATTAATATACCTATTAGCAGCTCTTAACGTTTTCGTCTCTACAGTTCAGCTGCGATTATAGTTACATAAATTACCAGAAACTGGCGACTAAGTTGTAAAGGTTTTATAATTGTAACATTCATTCAGATATTGTATGCAAAAGATGTGTGTAGAAGCGGACCCAGAGGTTCAATTACCAGGTTGCGATATACATACATACACATACATATTCTGCAATTTGGATAAGCTGAATGCACTTCAGATGATTTTTTTTAAAACTAGTCGAAATATAATATTAATTAGGTTAATATAAAATATGTAGTACTAATTATATTTATTTTTATGTAGCATATCAGCATTTAAAATATGATATCGATGTATAATTTAGATTTTAGTTAGATTTTATATAAAAATCTCTGTAATTGAATTAAATTCATGAGTATAATGTTTATATGCGTGTATAAATTAATGTTCGAAATGGATATGATACAGTTTTTCTTACACAAAGGAATACCTGGACAGAATAGAAACTACATTTGTATGAAAAACATTTTATTGATTATACTTAACGGATGGTATAATATAAACAAATTTTCTATCAATTCCTTCTGAATTTCTGATATTACTAAGCGTGGGTTACAAAATCAAGCAACAACGTTAAACGGCATATTTATACTCTTATCAATAATTTATGTTATAATCATTAAATTTTTATTTTTATGGGGCATTTGTATTTGTAGGGTCTACATCAATGAAGTAAAGTAAAAGCAAGTAACGTAAGGATTGACAAAAAGTTCTTAACATGGTAAAGTTTTTTTGAATGTGTGCAAGTATAAGGATGAAGGGAAAACAATGTCTACGGTAATTATGCTACTGAAAGTATCCGTATTTCTCCCTTCAATATAAAACACTACATGAAGCATGTTATTCACATTGCATGTGGTATAACATTCTTTTAATAAAACGGCAAATCTTGTATGAGTGAGTATGTTTCAGATCCTTATTTATTTTCATTCATATCTCAAGTATTAGTAGTGGAAGATACTTTTATGATAGGAAAGCTACGGGTCGGGTGGATCGTTAGATCGTCCAAACAGTGACAGCAAATCGGATATTATCATGTAAATCCATTAAAAAAAAATTTTTGTGTGAAGGAGTGTAAATATCTGAGTGCACAATTCGTTAACGTCTTTATGAGGCCGGTTTAAAATGTAGCGGCCCGTCAAAAAACCGAAACTACCACCAGCAATTGAAAAGACACGACATCGGTGGGCAAAACAACATAAAAACTACATAATTGACAATTGACAATAGATAGAGTTAAACATAAATTTATATTTTAAATTACAAACTGAAATCAAATCACAGTTACTGAAATTTTTCTTATCCTCGTAGATTGTATTCAGCGATGAGACAAAAGTAGAGAGGGTAACGGAAAGGGCCCAATTTGTTACAAAGCGTAAGTTTAAGCGATTTGGTGAAACCTCTGTGTTAAAAACCGTGAACATCCACCGTCGGTGATACTATGGTTGTGAATATCATCAAAAGGTCCTCGACCGCTATACTATTGTAAAGGTACCATGAATCAACAGCAATACAAACATGTATGGAAAAAAGTTCTAATGCTGTATCGAATGACTTGGACCCTAATGCAGGCCCCTACACCTTTATGCATGATAGTTGCCATAAGGCAAAAACAGTTAAGAACCTACTAAATTCGGTGAACTTGCCAGTGTTACCATGGCCAGAAAATACTCCCGATTTCAACGCGATAGTGAATGTTGGAGTGTGTTAAAATCGTTTGTCGTGGGCCGCAAAGGATTAAGGATGTGAGCAAGGCAAAGGATGGAATAACAAAATATTAATATATTGCGTGTACACATAATTTTCTTATACTTTGCAATAGGTAAATTTATACGTTTAAATTATTAATTCGTTTCAATATTTCTATAAAATCGCTGTGTTGGTTGGTGGGCCTAATATTGTGGCTAGGGACTGTATAGTGAGTGTACTGTATTCAAAAAATATTGTTACAAATAGTAGAAAAAAAAAACGAGTTTTTAGTGGCAATGCTTTTGCTATTATACAGAGCTTGTGTAAGAAAATTGCAGGTAATTTTGGTTCTTTACTTGGAATAACTATACATATATTGTGTCCTAGCTGATGAAACACACATATATTGTTATTGTTCGTTTTCATTTTACGATTATTTTATCGTTCTGTTTTACATGGATACATGCATTTTGTATAGGTAATAGCTTTAAACTTAACTTACACTGTTTTAAGATAGATTATCTGAATACTTTTGAAAATATAAAGTTGATTGTAAGAGAAAGAACGAATAAGTTAAGCATTCTTTTCTTTTTCTTGCGCATGGAACTTTTCATAATGTCTTGTTTTACATTTTGAAATAATATTTAATAGCAAAATCGCCTAATTATTTTGTCTTACTTATTTCTTGTTCTACTAAGAAGATACCTAATTATTGGTTCAATATTGCTCGGTTGAAACTTGTTATTAGTTCTTCAAGACATAGACGACACAGCAACTAAAAAAGATTGACGGCAATATACAGATCGTTGCATCGCAAGTGCCGTCAAACGCTCGCTCCGATTGACGTGTTACTTCGTTGAGCAGGTCTTAGCGTTGTAGTATGTATGTATGTAGTACGTGCATAGCTGCGCCGGTGGTATGAATTATACGTAATGTAGGTAGACTCATATGATAAAATTATCTTTAACGTGCACAATGTGCCCGCTGTTTTTATCCTCTTAAAAACTAAATATGTAGTTTTATAACAAGAATAGCAAACTTGTGCACAGAATATGTATTGTAAGAAGATGTTTATGACGAATGAAAAATGTAAAATATTAAAGCTATGTGGAGAATAGTAATACTATGTATTATTACAACAATTCACAGTAAAATAATAAAATTTAAATTCTGTAATTAGTAGCTAAATAAAAAATGAATACAGTAGTACCCCCATATCCGCGGGGGTTTGGTTCTGTGGTCTTCCGCGGATACTGAAAACCGCGGATAGTAGCGAACGCTTGATTTTCGAGTACAATATGAAATATGAAGCAAAGTTAGCAACGCATTGATGAAATTATTGGGCAAATAATTCGAAAGGCGTAACCCACGCCTTTCGATTTGATTGCCAAAACACGAGCAGGTAAGCTTTATCTTTGTATTTAAGAGCACGTGGATTCTGTGATCGGTAAACAAGTCCAGGTTCAATTATATGACCAGCTGCATTTGTACAAAATATGAAGGTAAGTCTATCCTTAATTGCTTTAAAGCCTGGTGCACTTTTTGCAGTTTTATGAATGTTGAGGCATTTTCTTCCAAATAAGACCAGTCTCATCGCAGTTTTCTGCAATAATTTGTTTAAATTTTTCTGGAAGCAAGGCAGCAGCTTCATGATCAGCCGACGCAGATTCCCCTGTTATTTTTATATTTTTGGGATAAAACCGAGCTTTAAATCTATGCAGCCACCCCCTACTTGCTGTGAATGATTTTCCTTCCTCTCAGTATAATCTTGGGTCTGCATATCTTCATATGAAACCAACGCCTTTTGTTGTCGCACGTTGCCATCTATAGGAATATGTTTTCTTGATATCTTCCACCCATAAATTTAAGGCATTTGCTAGCTTAAGTAACACTACAGTACGTATTGTGGTTGCAACTTTTTCAGTTTGGGGTGCACTAGAAAAACTAGCTCTGGGATGATTCATATATACGATGATATATCGACAAATGCTCCTATAACTTTTAATAAGGCTCGAATGCCTTTATTTGTTTCTGTATTTATTGATATAACACGTTTTCTGCTCTTCGTAGGTAAATCGCGGATAACTGAAACCGCGGATACGGAGTCAGCGGATAAAGGGGTACTACTGTATTGATTATCTGATTTTACTATGATCTATCTTTGATAATTGTACTACAAATAAATGTCCTTCATCTCATTGTTCTTTCTATCGCGTATTATCTAATTTTTGAACATTTTCTAAATATCGTTTCGTATTTCCAGTGCCGGGCTTTTATTTTTATGTATAAAGGAAATCGATCATTTCTAAATCCTAAATTATTTTTTTTGATTATACATACTTATTACGCTCCTTTCTGTACACAGCAACAAAACATTTTGCTGCTTGTATGTATATAGCAAACTATCAGGGAAATGACTCCGATGATGACATAGCAGCTATAACAACTGAGAAATTTGAGGACGCCAACAGAACGCAAATTGTAAGGTTCATCTAAACATAGTGCAAAACATAGAAACTGTCGGCAAACCCTTCTGAAAACTCAGTGCAACCATTTACTCTTCATACAAAGTGAATGATATCCATAATGATCAGGTCTGCGGACTTTATAGATATGAAGAGTCATAATTAGCAAAACTTGAGGACTATTATCAAGTATGATGCATTTGGTACGTAAGATAATACTTACACCAATTATTGCTCCTTTTCTATAGTGCTAGCGGTTGCTTGAGGCCAAATGTTAGTGATGTGTAGCAGGATTTGAATGCATGGATCTGAACTTTATAGAAATCAGATTTGAATACGAATATTTTTTAGGTATGCTGTTGGTGTTAAAAACAGGGAAGCAGGAAGTGCAGTGCCGCCAGTGGTTAAGCTGTAGCATTGCATTTCATGGGACACAAACTGGCTTCGTAACAAGGCTTTTCTTTACCGCTCAGTAAAATAATATTGTTTTAATAATGATCTTTATTATTCTATTTCGTAGCACCTCATTTTCTTCATTTCTTTTCCATTTATCAGAAAATTTTGACATCTCAGTGTAATACTGCAATAATACACTTTTAAAATAGATTGAAATATAAGTAACATTTTATAAGTGAATATGGAATGCTGCACTTACGTTTAATAGGTATGTATAGTACAAATAATAGTAAGTAGAGAACACAATTGATACATTATAAAATGAAATGTGTGAATTATGAAGGAAAACGCAATAAATTATTGGTTAGTAATTGAAGTTGTATAATACCGTATTGCGGATTCTATTTTCTTTTTACCACCTTTTACATCAATATCGGAAATATTTTCTGTATGTTTGATAATAAGTCTTATAAATCTTATATGTCAAAATTGTAGTTAATTGTCAGGTTGTATGGAAGAACATTTTAAAAATGAATACCGCCTAATAAAGCCGATATTATTATATGTAGAAATATTTTTTCACTAGACATTTTCACAGAGAAAAAGAAAATGGGAATGATATTTGTCACTAGTTTTCGAACTCAGTTTATGTGGGAATAAAATGCACAGAGAATGTTGAACTTGTACTATGCTTTACCTAAACTTAATCAATTCTATTACGTATATGGTATAGGTCCTTGGAATCTTGTATATCTATCTATGTTTTTTCACGCATTAAAGTAGATATCATTAAAAATTAGACTTGGTAGTTGAGCTCGTTTTCTCATTTCATGTTAAGCATGACGCGTAATAAGATAAAATCTTCTAGTTCTCCAAATCTTTTCAAACTGTTATTTATTAATCCACAATTGTATGCTGGTATGACTATAACAAAATATTCACACTACGTTAGCATCAGAGGATCCTGCAAGAGCTGGTTGTAGGAAGCACAGTCAAATTGTTCTGGGATCATAAAGCCTGAATAAGCCTGTTAAATAAATCGGGAAGTTACAGTATTTCTTCAAATTGTTACATAGCACGCACATTACATAGATTCAAAGAAAATGCATTTGATTTCTGAACAATATAATGTTTGTTACAATTTTTCTATCTATCCCTATTGCCCGAAGGTGGGAGACTAACCTGAATATTTGTCTCAAATATATTGTTATGTTATTATTGTTATTATTCATACTATCACCTTATTTTCGTGTTAGGAGTGTTAAATTAAAATAGAAGATATTAAATTAAATTAAATTAAACAATTATATTAATTAATTAATTATTAATTAGTTAAAAAAAATAACTCCAACCAACGGCGTGCACGGGGAAAAATGAAAAAACCCAGATTATAATGTGAAAAATATTATTCCTCAAAATTTATTGTAAAAACACATCACAAACACACATAATACATAATTACATCCATTTCGGCACAACAAACATAAAATTCAAGCTGGAATTACGAAAATCATCTGCTCAAATTTCAACTGTTTTTTCTGCTGTTCCCACGACGACAAACGTCGTTGCAAGTAATGTGACAGCTGACGCTAGACAGGCTGACACACAAACGTCATTTTCGCATAACCTCAAAATAAAAGACTTGATTCCCAAATTGGACGGCAGACATGGTTGTCCCGTGGTCTTCTTGATTTCAAACGTGTAATAACATAACAATATATTTGATCAACCTTCTTCAAAATACGTAGATAGGGCCGTTAACTTTATTTTGATAAACATGCTGTAACTTCTAGTGTACAACTTATGCATAAACTTTACTTATCTTATGTTGCTGATACTTTTTTCCACTTCTAGGTCAATTATAACACTTTAAATGCGATTAAAGATCAATTTATTCCAGAACCTTTACAAATTTATTAGATTTTCGTTACACAACTTCTTCAGTCGAATAAAATTGACATTTAATTCGTGTCATTTAATAAACAATTAGCCATGCCTATCAAGAAAATTACATATCTACAGGCCAAGAATTCAGTCATATACAGGGTGCCCGCGATATACAAATCATGCTTTTAAGCGATGATAGCTACAACGATTTAGAAACAAAAACATATAATACACCTTGGGTCTATCTGTAAACGAGAAAAAAAATTATTTCTCATGTCACAAACTTCGACGCATACTGTACAGCGCCAGCTGATTAGTACCCCACGATTACAGGCGTGTGTTCTTGCAAATGGGCAACACATCGAGCCTTTCCTGTAATTCATTTTCTCCTGTCTATCAAAAACGTCTTTTTAGGACCAGCAATTTATCACAAATAAAAGAAAAGAACTAAATTTTGTAGTAGCCTTTGCGAAAGAGCTTAAAGCGCCATAACATACTTGCACTATTATTAGATATACAACTTAAATTTTCATTTACCGATCGAAAGCTGCTATTAAACACGCCCTTTTTACTCTAACTTCAACATAACATCGATTTTATTATCATAACATTATTAAAAAAAAACTCAAAGATATGTACCTCTTTCCTATTGATCGGACATTTTTAAAACGTATGGCCATTGACTTCGTACGATACAATGGTCGAATGTAGTTCAAGGTCGTGTTAACATATGATATTTGGCTGCATCTGCCGCTTCTATTGCAAACGTGTACAATATGGGGTAAGAGAAATGACACCACGTTTCAATTTCAAAGTATTAAATAATTCGTTTTCATCGTTGTTTTCAGTTATTTTCAACTCTAAATTTTTGATATGGTTTTTTGGTTATTTAAGAAGCCATATGGATGAGTTTTCTTGTACAGTTTGACCAAATAAGATTTTTTAGAAATAATTTTTTTTCTCGTTTACGCTTACAGATAGACCCAAGGTGTATTATATGTTTTTGTTTCTAAATCGTTGGAGCTATCACCCCTTAAAAGGATGCTTTGTATATCGCGGACACCCTGTATAAGATTATGTTTACAATATCGTGGACAATTTAAGATATTTTTTTAGAATGTAACTTTATAATCAAAAAATCCTTATGTCACTGTATTTTTGGTCAAGCTCTAACAATTCTGGCGTGAGTAGGTGATTAAATTATTATAAATAATACTTAAATTTTCAATATCTGTTCTAACATTGATGGCGTCATTTTCTTTTTTAATGTATATCATTTCATATATTAATCTCTTTTTACAACTATTTTCTTTTTTTAAAACCTTAACATTTTCAAAATCAGTTATCAAGTTATGTCGTAAATCTTTAGAATGCTTAAACAAAGCAGTTTCTGTGGTTATGTTATGTGTTACAGTGTATTGATGATTATAAAGTCGTTTTTTTAAGTATTGTCTAGCCTGACCTACGTAACATTTATTACAGTCTTTGCATTCTAAACTACTGTTTTTTGCAAACAATGTACATACTAAACGATTGAAAATTGGTTTAAGCTGCTTTTGAATTAGCAATTAGCTACAGTCTACATTTCAATTTTCAGATATTCTATTCAATAAATTGCTGAAGTATATCCAAATTCTGAAAACTTTAAAAATGTTCGTCCTACACGTGTTCTTCACCAGGTGTTAATATTTATTTTCTATGGATTTCAAAAGTAAAGAACGATAACATTTCAGGTCGGCCCACACATTTCGTTATCTAATCGTAATTCGAATAGTTAGTGCCAAACATTTCTGAATAAGTCAAGAGCATTGACCGACATTGTTATCGTACGGACAAATCGATACCTACCGTAGATAATAGAGGAAATATTATACTAACCCACACGTGTAGGTTATGTTTTATCTACATAGACTGTACCGAAGCATGCAAATATACTTTATTGCTATTCGATTGTTGTTTACATTGCCGAAAAAGAAGTGAAGGTAATATCCGGAATTACTATTCTATACTGCAAATATACGCCAGCTACCCGTTTGTAAGCCCATGCATGTAGATGTCTTACTAACTTACAGCTGGTAATTTTACCGTCCAATGGTTTTGTGAAGATTTTAATTACAACGCAATGGAGTATTTGTACATATTTAATGAATTTATGTATACAACAGGTATCGATTAGAATTTTAACGGGCTCTACATACAACGCAGATGTTTGTTACCTTAGATATTAATTAAATTAAATCGTCTTGTGTTTTTTTTGTACAATATAAACGTTCTTCAGACGAATTTAGAATTCATTCATTGTAATGTATATGTAGTTAGTATGTAAATATGATGTCTTGTAAATATTTTAAACTTCAAAAATTAGATTTGGCTATTGACCATTTCAATTCAATTTTAATGTTTTGTATAAATTTATTTAACTGACCAATCTATAATAGCGTATAATTATTCTATATGTATGTATACTTCTTGTAAAGGTAACCACTTCACAAACTACACACCTGGAAAGCTGAAACTTTAGACCCGATTCGAATCGTATTATTATAACAAACACACGCGAGATATTTCCAGAAATGATTTCTATGTTTCAATTTAGATGTTTGTGTATCCGTCTAAGCTACACATTTTTAATTAATTCTGTAATAATTTTGTAAAAATAATTTAAAGTAAAATTTTTATAACTTATGCAATTGCTTCTCCTGCATTTCCTGCATGTTTATTTTCCGTTAACACTTAATACATAAAACATAAATAGGTAACCATACATATGTATATGCGCTTTACCTTCTGTAAAACAGGTGAAAAGATAAATTCATAACTTGTTAATATTCCGAACTTTATTTACTCTCGACTTTCGTATTTCGTACACCAGGAACTTTCAGCAGGAGCTTAGATTTAGATTGGAAAGCTGTCCTTAGAATAATTTATTACCGACCAAGCCGACAAAGAAGGCACTAATAGTATTTATTACATTGACTATAATTTATCTCGAGATTTGCAACCATAGAAATAGAATAAGACGATGAGCTGAAACTCTTAAATTCTTTGTTCGTTTGTGAGATATTCATTTAAGTATATTATCCGAATTGTTGAGTACTATATTCTTAGCTCACTTAGTAATAGATATTAAATTGGTTTTAGATTTATTTCCGTTTCCTGATTAAGATTATATTTAAAAATTGTTTGCAAATGAGATTATGCAAAATTGTTTGCAGACATTAAGAGTACATTCTAAACATTAAAGTTGTAGTTTTCAGATGTATCATCGTATATATTATCACTTGAGGAAATCCATCTTGTAATGCTGGTTGGTTTGATATTAAAAACTTGACAAAAGCAAAAAAGAAAAAAATAGGTGATCTTTTACTTTTAGCACTGACACCTGTGTTTGGTGTAATAGAGGAAAATGATTTTTTTTCACGATCCTAATAATTCATTAATTAACAATTCAGCAGACTTCGGTCTATATGCAAGAGTGATATCGGTTCTGCTTATTGAGCTTAGCTAGCAAAAGTTCAAACTTTAGTTAGAGCTAATATGAAAGAGATCTTACAGTGCATTCACACAAGGAATGGCACCACACGTATACCTTGTTAGATGATGATGGGCGTCGGGATACACCTGAGGAAATATGTAGTTAATGCCAAATTTTTCTCTATACACATTGTCAGTAATGATTTTTCACTTGAAATTGCACGTTCCAACTGTACTCCTTTCATTTTGTTACCAACCATGGAAGAAGAATTAATTAGTATTATGTCGACGTTTCCACAGAAGAATATCACTGGAGACGATCAAGTACCTAGTTTTCACAAATTGATCTTCAAGGCCAGATTGATGTTATCTGCACCGACCTTAGCAGCGCTGTTGATGTAATTGATCATGGAATTTTTATCATTCTTCAGACTAAGTTCTTCGTTCCTGCTACTCCCAAATTCGTACTTAACTAACAGAATTAACTACGTTTTTTTACAATGGTTACAAATCATTTGACTTCACTCCTACTTCCGGAGTACCACTAGCGTCGCATCTGGGACCGTCTTTCTTGTGTTGTTCGTGAACGATTTATTGATGTATCTGTCCTGAGGTATCTGTGTAACTTATGCGGACGATGTAAAAATCTACGCTTCCATTAGAACCTTGGATGATGTGGCTCGTCTTCAACATAATTTAGATTGTATTTTCAGCTGATGCTTCCTAAATAAATTCAGCTTAAATGTTAGTAAGTGTTTATTCGTTACCTTTACGAGGAAAATTAATTAGTCAACTCATTATACACAATACGTGATACTTATCTTAAGAAGGCTGACACGGTTAGAGATCTGGGAATTTTATCTGTTTCGCGCTTGAGTTTTGGGGAATACATTGCTGATTTATGCGCTGCTGCTTCAAGGACTTTAGGTTTTGTCTTACGATCGTGCAAGTTTTTCAATGATGTGTGTCTTCTTAAAACACTATACCTCAGCTTTGTTGTAAGTAAATAGGAATACGCATCTACGGCTTGGTCACCATATTATATCCAGTTCCAACTAAGCATTGAAAATATGTAACGCCGTACCTGTCTTTTAAAATGGATAACCAGTATCCTGCTAGAGGTATTGACTATGGTATTGTGATCAGTCGGTGTCTGAAGCAACATTCGTTTGGAAGGTTGTTCGTGGTAGTATTGATTATCTTGATTTAGTTTCTCCTCGTTGCTCCTCATTTACCTTCTCATTGCCCTGCCCTCGCACATATTTATTATTAATGCTGGTTTGTTGTATAATGATATATTTTTTGATGTTGTGGATATACGATCGTAATTCCTTGTTTTCCTTTTCTTTGAATATATTATAATATTTTTATACTTATGTAAGTACTTTAGCAGTAGTATGTATGTTTTGCCCTGTAAAGGTTTGCCGTTGGACAATAAAATTATTATTATTATAACTAATGGCGTACTTGACATTTTGTTAGTTTTACGCACCACTGTTCCCTTAATGCACCTTTCGTTGAGAATTGATCGTTTACAGAGCCGTATACAATTTATGTTCGAATAAACATCTTTTACCTATTCATTAGTATTCAATACCTCAGTTCTTTTGTCGTAAACTCTATTCACAACAAACTGCAACGAAAAGAAAACTAAAGTATGATCATATTTCTATAGCAATAGTGTAAGGTGTCTTTTCCAATTTTCAACGAGCGTGTGTAAGCAATAGATCGGAAATTCAATATCAAACAGAGCAAATATCTTGGAAATATCTGTCTCCGATGCCTATGAATAAGGATCCATTTTTAACGTCTAGAATATTGACAATGCGGGTAAAATATAGATACTTCTACATATCTGAAAATAGAACGGGGTAGATATTTTAGGTGAGCTAATTATATAACGATGCTACACGGAATCGCATGAACAAGAATAAAAATAGCAACGATTTATATGAATGAATAGAATCACTTTCTATTCGTTACGTTGGCAACCAATACAATAGTATTTTAGATGGTATTGCAGCGATTAACTAACTAACTTTTAAATATGGATGTATGCACCGACATCAGAAAATATCTTGGCAACCTTTATAAAAATAAATAGTGCATACTATCTAACGCAATTTTAAAGTCTATTTCTGTTAATTTTAATATATGGTGCTAACACAGCCTGGGCTAAAAGTATTTGCCACCCTTCACAGTTCTGATTACAAAAAGTACATATGTAAGAAATTAAAGATTTTTTTTTGTACATATTGTTTGTTATGTGTATACACAACGAATATTAATATTGGGAGGATCCTCCTTAGGCTTTTGTGACTTGAACTGATATATTTCTTATATACTTCTTGAAATCAGACCTGTGAAGGGTGGCAAATACTTTTGGCCAAGGCTGTAGATAGAAAATTGAAATTACTGTTAGATTTCTTTCTGAAAATTGTAGAATAAACACAAAGTATGTATGATCCCGCAAACAAAGTGCATGTGTATTAAATGATAAAAATATGTGTGTACATTTAGTTCGATAAATATTCTCGATATAAAAAAAAGTTTTGCATTGAGAGCTTTAATATAAATCGGAAGATGGGTTAATGATGCTTCTCGATGGACTCGCTTTGTTTCTCACGTGGAACATGCGGAACAGAAACAGTCATGAAACTGTAATAATAGGAGCTGTCATGTATTCCTGCTCCGGGATGTATGATGCACAATTTGTAGGCAACGCTTAAGTTGGAGATATAGCTAGATGTATTAGTTAATAAGTATTTGTATCTCTTCTAACAAGATTGTTAATATATGTAATCTCCTTCATTGCCCTGTTATGTTTAATCTTTTTTAAGTAGTAGTATATTTCTGGGGGGGGGGGGGGGGGGTTAACATATCCGTTTTCTTAGAACGTGTATTTAGAAACACGATAATGGACGGAGAATATTAGAATATAAAATAATTTGTTTTGGTATAATGTTTTCCATTATATTGTTCTTGAATCTCCAGCCTTTTATAAACACTTTTTACTAAATTTGCTTGGCTCAATTTTAGAATTGTGAAACAATTGAAAACCGCATTAAGTAACGCAAATATTCAGAATCAGTCTGCAAGAAGCTAACCAAAAGCATCGACCAAATCTCGGAATGTTCAGTGAATTTTCGGACAAGCACCTAAAAATGGTTCCTGGAAGGGATATTTCGATATGAACGACTTATGACTTTAGTAAAGACATCAAGATTTTTCTAGAGCGATACTCACTTCTGAAGAACTCACTCACATCATTATTGAGTCAAAAATGATTGATAAAACTAAAACCAACAACAAGGGGGAGTGAAGGCGATGTAAACAATATCAAAAGACAATCCAGAAAAGTTTGCATGCTCTTTAGCTCTATGAAGATACTCATGTGATTAGTCAAGTTTTATTGTTTTGCTTAAAATAAAACTATGAAAGAACCAATTTGAAATCTCATTTTTCAGTAACTTCTGAATTAACATCGTTCCAAATTAGTTCACCCTACTGTTACATACAGAATGGCGCATTAGTGCGTGGAAAATTCAAATAGAACACCCTATATTTTTTATGACGTTTCGATAAATATTTATCGGCTCTTTCGTTTTTGTGACCCGTTTCCTATACCTAACTCTTTGGGTTCAGAAGATATATCAAATTTAAAATGAAAAATTGCGTAATTATCGCATAAACCGGGGTTAAATATTTTGTTTTTTGGCCGGCCATACTACCATTCACTTACACAAAGAATTGTTGAAGGAAGATTTTTCCTGTACTGTTGCATATTGCGAATGGGCTCAACAACAAATCTATGATGGGGTAGATTTCGTTGAACGTGTCGAAGTGAAGCAGCATTTCACAAAAATGGAAACGTGAATAAACACAACTTTCATTATTATTCTACCGACAATCGGCTGATCATACAAGACATAGCATAAACTAGGTGGTCTTCTGAACGTTTGGGGTGGCATAGTTGGAAATTACGTTATTGGACCACATTTCTTTGATGGACGACTAAATACTCAAATTTATTTGGACTTTCTTCAGAACAGTTTACAACTATATCTGGAAAATGTACTTCCGAACGTACCTCAAAGAATATGATTCTTACGCAATGGGGCTCCAGTACATAACACTGCATGAATCCACAACCCTTTTAATAGAAAATTTCGTTTTTCGGAGTATTGATGCAGAACTGTTTGTCGATCGGTTGATCTACGACTACAACACTGTATTGACGTTATCGGTCAACCCTTTGACAATTTTGTTTAATATACTTAAACCTGTAACCTGTTAATTCTTCAAATTTAAAAAGAGAAGAATTTTTGTACTTGGCTAAATAGATGCACGAATTGTGCTCTTCATGCTTATAATAATAATCACGCAAAAAACTATATGTGGAAATGCCTACATAATTGGGCAGGCAGAATGACTTCCACAGAAATTAAAAATTTAAGCGGACTCCTTATCTTCATTAACATCACTCTCCTAGTACTTATGTATTGACACTTCAGAGGAACAACTGCAAGCTAGCGGCAAGCGTCATAAATAATTTTAACCAATTGAAATTTCTTTGTCAATTGTATCCGACAAAATTGGTTTTGTTAGCAGTAAAAAAATTCTGGTTGGTAATTATTGGTCAAAAACTAATTCTAGGAAATAACAGCTTGCTTCTCTCAACGTAAATCGCTAATTTTTGAATGAAAATTACATCTTACTTAGAAAAAATAGCAAATACTGCTTAACCACTGCTTTTCTTTCATATTTTTGTTGAATGTATTTTTCAAATTATTTAAGAAAAGTTTGAGTTGGTAATTGTATTATCTGATCACTTAATCACATCTTCATTATTGCCCAATACATATTACAATGAATTTTCTTTCATTTTTTTTTTACATTATGGGAAATGTAGAAAAATTTCAGATCATAAAAATGCTTATTTCTGGCCGAATTAGGAACCAGAAAAATTCTTTAGCGGCATATAATAAGCAACATCATTATGCTGTTCATCAGAAAGCATTGGTAACTAACAATACGATGTTGACTATTATCAGGAGTAAAGCGTTGGACTGCAAAATTTTATGAACCATAATTTTCAATAGAAAAAGCTCGGTTCTGGTTTTTGTAGCTTTGTAAAGTGCAACTGTCTTTATTAAAAGAACGGCTACTAAAAAGCTTTCGTTCAAATATCACATGAATAAATAAAACCAAAGATGAAAAGCATAAAATCTAGAATTATGTGAAATTGTATGACAAGTAAAACCAAATATCGCTGACAATCTTACTTTCCCAAAAGAAGAAAGTCATTTAGTGATACTGTATTAGTATTAGATTACCGACCACCTAATTTTCTCCTACTTGAATTAGTCGTGCAAAATTAGGTAAGTAATTCTGTGATATAGAAACAATTACAGGACATATGCATGAAGTCTCCAATAAAAATAGTGTATTATCAAGGAACAATCTATAATCTCTTATCTATTTTCAAACATTCAAAAATCTAGATTCATGTTTGCCGTGATTAGAGATTATTACCTACATGAATATACTCGATTTCCAACCAACGCATACGTGTAGGTAAGCAGTAGCTTGTATTCCAATTCAACCTGCTACATACATGCATGAGATAACACTATTGTTGATTGAGGAAAATGCAATAGACGACTAGTTCGTAAACATTCAACCATGCGTTCAGTAATGTATAGGTCATCAACTCAATATTGATGTGTTACAGAATCGTGTATGTATACTCTCGTATACATACGTGGCTATTACTGGATTCTTCGAAATACATCTTCACACTAATCATTAATGTGGGAATGTTTATAAATCACAGTATATACTATTATCATGTTACCTATATTACTGTTTGATTTAAAACTGATAAAATAACATTCATCTAGCCAGCTTCTTACTATCAAACTCATAACATACCTGAATTCTTCAAATGAAAACGTGCTAACTTTACATAGCATAACAAAATTTAAGCAGCTACCAGTGGTTGTAAAGTTGTCTGTCTTTATTGTCTTATTTTAAAGTACGAAACTTTTCCTCATAAAACCAACTTTTTGTAAGAGAATAGATGTCGAAATAAACTTCATTAGTGCTTCTCGAACCTTCCTCGAGGGGAATCGACGTATTCCATCGCTTGACGAAGAAAATTATTTTTTTATCATCTTTTCCGGATATCCGATTCGAGAAACCTGAACTTACGTATTCCCGCGGTGAAAACTTGCGGGTTGAAACTAACGAAAGAGATTAGATAAACTACTCTACAAACAACGGTAGGATGTAAGTCTGTACAAACGCAATTGTATCATTAAATTCTTCGGGGAATATGCTTTTTGTAATATGTATATCATAGATATTGGAATTCACCCACATTGTTTTTGCTTACAAATTGTTACCGAAAGAGAAGAAAGAAAAAAGAGCGCGCAGATTCAAGGAAAGTTTTGTATCCACATATAAATGATTCATATGTAGCAACGGTTGAAATCATATGTTTCATTAGCTCAAATTTACTCTTTCAGTCCTATCTGAAAAAGTGTTTCATTGATGAATTCTAATTTTCGTATTGTGTCTTATAACTCATTAGTCTAAAATCTATAAATAGAAGTTATCATCAAAATGCGGTTTTCGTGGGAATTGATGGCAAATCTCAGGCTTGATATAAGGCTATAAGAACTCATTCACAGCACAAACAGAACTCTTAAAGATGACGACACAACGCAGCGCATAAATTATATGCCAATCTCTTTTACCTCAAAAAAATGTAAACTACTGGAAACGTTAATAAAAACAGATGTATTGCTTATTTGAATACATGAATTGAATAGGTAATAAAAGAAGATCTCACAATTAAACCAGTTGCGGTTTCTATGATCTTCCTATGATTGTGTGAATCATACAAAAGTCGGGAATCATTCTACATACGTGGAAGAGGGCGGCCTTTATACGTGGTAATTCTCAATGTGTTTAGGTAGAAAACTTTTGTTAGGTCATAGTATCTACACAAGTTGTGTAGAAGTTCTCCTAGACTAGACCATTCGGATAAGGTCATTTCATTTTAGATTTCTTTGTTCGTAGAGATTTGGTCAACAGGATTGATTACATATTGCATATTATTCAACTCAAATTAACTGCGCAGAAGATAATTGTACGAAAATAATAAACATAATTATTGCGTTCTGAAATTAATGAATTAATTATTAAACCTGCTATTTATTGGCCTTCGAGTAAAATAGTCTGGAAAATTCAAAGACGAAGAAGCAACTACATGTCTGCATGTTGCAAGTGGTGGAACATTGCAAATGTGTTAAATATTGATGCAAAATTTGCTATATGAATCTCTATTGGAAGCTATGGTGTTTGATCCTGTGTTTATATCAAGTATGTATATACAATGATTTAATTCTATTGATAAATTTCTGTAGAGTAAACTATGTAGTAGTAAGTATACTTTTGTTATTCTTATATTATGATTGCAAACGCACAAAACACTCAAAAGAAAGTATAGAGATGTTGGTGGGTATTAATGCACAGATCATGTTCAGAAATTGAGTAACTGTATTGTACAGAATAAATTATACAGTTTGCCGCGAAAAATTGGATATAAATACTTGCAAAAAAATTAAAAATTGAAATAGCTCTAAATTTATGATAGAAGAACTATGTAAAATCTTCTTAAACAATAAGCCAAGCAAGCAAAATAGATACACACAAACGCACATACACTGAAACGTCGACAACAAATCAAAATTTCTTAGGCATTGGATAATTTCCAAATCATTCAAAACAGAGTATCTTGGCATCACATCGCCTAATAAATTTTGTGATATCATAACGTAAATAATGACTGAATAAATACTTTTTTATTCTATTCAACACTCGGAAGTACTGACCACTTACACACAAATTTACTTACAAAATTATTTTATGTCGTACAAGTTTTTAATACTAACTTTCGCAGTACAGTATAACCGTGCACTAGCGAAGGAAAATGTAATTATAGAAGGTCGCTACTAATAATAAAATATGTGCATACTCTTTGCTAAATGATGTGCAATTAACCTGTATCGTGCCCAGCCATCCTTGTAAACATTGCAAATTAGTAAATGCGAATACACGTCACAACTGTCAGAGAGGAAAGTCCGTGATTAACTTGAGTACCTAATACATCGTCAGAACGTTAAAGAACATTAACTTTATTTGTACATTAATATTTTACGGTTTTTTTTGTACGTGCTCTTCTTGCATATTTTTTCAGTAATACCATCAAAGCAGCATTGAAATACTGCTTAAATTTACAAATACTTGGATAGTAACGAACTGAGTTTCAGTTTAACAAGCAGTTAAAACACTACAGCGCCAGAAGGTTTAAACTTTAACTTTCAAATTAACATTACGGATATTAGAAATGTGTTTCGCGAATGTAAGCTTACTATCAACTGGAAGGCTCAAGTCCTACAAGCTCTTGACATCTTTAGAGAAGCGCTGTCTAAAGAGTAGTTGAAGTATAACGGATTAGCTGTTATACCTACTGCTAGCGATTTTGCATTTAGATATACTCCTGTATAACTTGCTATTTACTCACTGTGTTGGAAAATGTATTCATGGATCTTTGAAAGAGAATGCAATCGCTTCCGTTATATACATAGTCACTCAATATGAGAATAATGTAGGCTACAGCCGGGTTAACTGCATGATATATCTCCAGTAATTTTTCGTTTTTATTTGAACATCCAAAAAAGCATTGTATACGAGAACCTGCACACTTGGTTTAAAAAGGAATGTATGGAGTGTGCAACCACGAGCTGATAAAACAACTAAAACTTACACTCTCTGAATCAAAATAAAACAACTATAGTACGTTTAACACAAATTCCTGTCCTCGTTTCATTGAACTGCTAACGAGTCAGCCTGTGTGTAATTAGGCCATATCTTCTCTGTTTCGATATTTTAAATGATATTTCAGATTAGTTAATTGTTCTGAACATTGTTTCAAACTCAAATTTGTATTATACATACGTACTTCATGTAGTAATTATTAAAAATCAAATTTCATTAAGCTCCTCTTTTGAACTCAAAATTTGACAGTTGTTCCAGATTTTCATACATTTGTTCGATATTGTTTCAAAGTGTTAGCATTACCCAGTGAACACTTCAAAAAATATTTGAGAAAAACAGAATTCCGCAAATATGAAGTATTCGCGCAATATTAGCTTTAGCTTTCTATTATGCATACTTTGTGAAATAGTTGAGAAAGTAAAATATCACTGATGCAAAATTAAAAATATAGAAACTTTCTTCAGGCAGTTCCAGCTTTGTTCTCTATTACTCCACAGTTTCAGATTTCATACTAAAACTTCGTTAAGAAAATCCAAATTCCATGTGTTACGTTGGTCTGTAGTATTGAGGAATTCGAAACTACAAAGTTGCTTGCGATTGCTTCAGGCTTGTTCTGCATTGTTTCAAAAGTTTCCTATCAGGTATAATTTTATAGCAACAAATATGGGTTATTACTTAATTTTCGTATAAATTCTAAACGTTATGTTTTTTTAGGAAATAATTTCAAACCACACTTAATAAATAAGACAACGATTTTGCACTACATAAAAGTATCTCGTCCAGTTTAGTGTAATATTTAATGTAATTGCAATATATCTTAAGTTTATAGGCACTAGAATTATGTACTTTTTCATATCTTGCACATTTCAAAGATGTATAATGTTGAACATGGAATCAATAGTGACAATACTTGTAACTTGTAACTCCAGCTTTTACAGAGCTTTGCTCGATTTTCCCGTTTATTTCGTAAACTATAAAACTAAAAGAAACTATCATAGATAATCTAAACAATTTCGAAAAAACAGAGGTGGGGGTAATGAAAGTTTTTCTCTCCAATGATTTTCTAAAGTATGCATAATACGTAAGAGGCTCAAGATCAGCAGCCACACAGAACTGATCCAGAACAATGTTGAGGAATTTTCAAAATTTCGCTGTTCTGAATTATTGCTCTAAGAACCTATAATAGAAGAATCTACTTTGCAATTAATTAATGAAATACACTTGGAAGAAGTTTTGGAAAAACAAAAAAAAAATGCATAAACGCATTTTCTTTTCGACTTTTCAATTATTTTGCGAAACTTTAGAATAATGTAAAACAATCTACAAATACACACCAAATAGAACGTCTGACATATTTAATGCAACGTTTATTGTAATTAAAAAAAAATTAATACCATTTAGAACATAAATTGTTTCTCTTAATTAATCAAACAGCCACCCAACAGCAATGTAAAACAAAACTAATAAAGCAGAGCAATTTAACCAGTTGTCTATCTAAATTAATTAATCGGATTTATCCCACCTTGCTACGTGTCAGTTACATTTAGAAAACCTATTCTCGTCCAATTTCAGATATGAACACATTTATGCCATAAATACACTTCTAACCGATCTAGTAGAGCTCAGCTAAATGATTAGGCGGAAGCACATTTGAAGTAAATAATGTTATCTCCTATAGGGTAAATAAAAATAAATTTATGTACATATGTAGGTGCCAGACGAAAATACTAATAATTCAATATCTGCGCCCATAATTTTATTTCATCACTTTTGATGTACATACATAAATACATATGTTCGTGTTATTTGATCGTGTCGACGCCGACATGGTAATGACAGAAATCGACGTCAAGTGAATAATAAATAACCAATAAAACACGAAAAGCTCCCATATTATATCATTCTGTTTGTATAACGAGACTAAAATAACAACTTTTTAGTAGAAAATCACTATTATTAACTTATAAAAACAAAATATAAAATTTAGAAGGTACTAAAAGTCAAGAGATAATTTCTGGTGATCAATAATCAAGAATCAATTATTTAGGGTACATAATAAATAACTCTCGGTATTAAAATATTGTACAATCAATAGTAATTTGTGGATATTATAATTGAAAGTTATGGAATGTAACTTTAATTAATAAAACCCCATAAACCAATATTTTCAATTTAATGTACCTACTCCGTTACTGTGTAACAACAAGAGTAAAATCTACGCTTCTAGTCCGTTCGCGACTTAATCTCAGCGCTCCTCTAATCAGCTCAGCGGTCTATACAGCTTCCTCTGATGGGATATAATATTAGTTTTGAGACGCTTCAGGTTACCTCTAAAATCAAAATGATCTTCTCAGACTATCGTTATAAGGTTTGGTAAATCAATGGGTACAAATTTGTAACTGCAGATTATTTACATGCTTGAAATCTAATTTTCTATATTTTTAGAGATATTCTATATTTTTAAAAGACATTAGTAAAGCAAAAATTAACTGCTTGTTAGAAATAGAGGTAATTCATCAGAGATAAACAATTGCGACACGCGCAAGGGCAATTCATTAAAAACCAAAGAATTGAAATTGTTTCAATTACTTAAAATGTTTAATTAAACTAATCGCGCATAATACTAAAGTGTCTATAATATAAGTACTTGTGTTTGTGTAATATACGTTCAGTGTGTGTAAAAAGAATTCGTCTATATATAAATTTTCCTCAAGTGTAATTGTGTGGAACTTCTGTAACATAACTTTTACTCTAAAATTTAAATTATTTGTCTCCTCAAATTTACTTCTTATGTTCTTATCTGAAACACATTTCAAGTTAATTTGGGATGGCCGACTCCCTTTACATCCGACAATATATATTTTTGGTACCACTAGACATGACAGCATTTACTGGCTTTATTGAGCCTTGAGCTTAATAGAAAAATCGTGATATTTATTTTAAAAAGTTTTACCATAAATCTGTATTTCCACTATATTTCAAAGAATCGAATTTTAGTTTGTTAGTTTTAACACTGTATGCTGTAGTATCACCAGATTTATGGTGAGGTAGCATTATATATTCTACTGTTTTATTGCTATAACTGTATCTGTAATTGGCATTGACTATTTAAATAAAATTGCCTCTAAGACCCAAATAGTCCTTATACCCCACTCCCTTGTCGTTTGCAGGCTTTCCTTTGATCTTTCATAACAAACAGAGCATAAAGAAGAAAAATAACCTATTCAAATTTTCGATTTCAAATATCTACTCAGAAGTCCTAGATTCTATTTTTTCTTTCCTGTTTAAGCACGTTCAAACTGGAAGACAAAAGGTTTGCACATAATACGAGAAGTGGCAATATCTAACTTTCGATTCCATATTCAAGTCTCTATCGACAATCTGTTTACAATCAGACACTTATATAATAGACAATAATGCAATAATGTAATTTCTCCCTTTCAATAGCGTTTCGTAAAATGCAGAAGTATTATAATTCATAATGAGTTTGATAATATGTAGATACCAATCAATACGTAAATTGCAGTAATAATTTAAACAAGTACATGGAGCAAGTCACGTCAAGCATTTGAAACTAGGTATATAAGATATTCGAAATAAGAGTCCTAGAAGGTATTTTATGTGCAGTGTGGAGTAGAATAGTTTAGGACGATGGCCAATATCGGAACAATTTACTTGACAATGAACTGCTCAACAAGACGCCATGTTCTCCTTTGACGATGTAACGGAATTGGAGTTGGAAGAACCTGCAGAACCTCACAAAGCCTAATTTGTGGAAGAAACAGAAGCAAATGAAGAAGACAGTTTTGACAATGTAGCATGTGTTATAAGGTTCTATCCACCAATGTCTTGCTTTAAGTTTTTTTATACCCAATTGTAAGAAAATATTAAGTAATAAATTGTAATTTATGTATAATAATTAAAATAAATATCCAACTTCACTTAAAAATATATTTTTCTGAATGACCATTTCGTTACATTGGCAATAGATAGTAAGTACATACGTAGCATCATCAGCAACAGACTAACACAATTTTTCTACATTTGTAATTTTTAAATACACCCTGTTCGTGTGGGGTCCAAATGTTATGTACACTGTATAACAATTTATGCCTGTGAATGCCACCTTTTACTTTTTTGAATTTACGGCTGACACTATGCAAAGGACGTTGCTTGGATAGAGCACTTTTCCAGAATTCTACAGCTCTTGTTTTGCAATCTACATAGGTCGATAACACAGCCGCCTTCTTCAGGAACGCATCCTAGATTATCATAACTACATATTTTCTTGATTTTCTTCTGATTATTCCACAAAATAGGCTTAGTGAAGTTCTGCGGGATTATCTATTGTATAAGTAACTGATTGTGAATACTTCATGCTGTTAGTCATGCACGTAGGTAGGTTCACCAAAATAAATCTATTATTATTAATTATTTATTATTACTATTTTAAAATTTATTATACGTCCTCATTTTCTAAACAAATACTACTTATTTTTGGTGAATAAGAAAAAATAAATTAGAATGGGAGGTGTAGGGCGCTCGGTTCCGCGTGAACTTTTTGCAAAGATAGATGGCGTCATCCTTGGGATCATATAATATGCTGCAAATTACCTTTATTTATTATAATTTTTGAGATGTTAATAAAAATTGCTGCAACATTGGAGGAGGGTGGTGCCCACAATCGGGCGATTGAGTCGCTAAAAACAATACGTACTTCTGATTTTATAAGGTAGTATTGTTTCAGTCTGTGGAGCTTCATCGAAATCGGAATTTGGCATCTGCCTCTGTTCCCTTGTAAGTAAAGATTATATGTACCAAACTTGTAGAAAACGCACATATGCGTTTTTTAATTTGAAATTTCTTTCTGATATAGGGTACTACGGACATACGGATCAAAACATATACGAGGCTACAATTCTATTAGTGAAGATAACTGCTTTTAGTAAAAAATCCATAGGTCACATCGCCAATAAACCTCCAACCGCTTGAAAACTCTAAAGAGGAATGAAAATGGGCAGGAAAAACAACAGAAAAAATGAAATTATAAGTGATGTTGCAGATATTTCTAGAAATAAAATAACTAAAATGTCATGAGAATCGCTTATACCGACGTCAAAGCATAACCATTTACCAAACAATGTATTTAATACACAAACTTCTATCTACGATTCGTTTAGTACAATGAAATTTCATATATTATTTTGCAATTAACAGAATCATTACATATTCCTGCCTTTTGTGTATTCGCATGTTTAGAAAACAAACACAAAAACGCATATGACCCATATAATTACCAGTGTCGATGTAGATTTTCACATGAAACATGTTTACCTACTGTTAAAAATTAATAAAGGGTACATGTTAATTAAATTAGCTTGTTGCTGCGACAAGAAAATGTTTATTTGGATACCCGTATAATTTCATTAAACGGTGACGTACAAACCCGCGGTGTTACTAGCACTCTGCCACCTTTTCCTGTAATTTTAATTATCTACGCAGTTAATGCATCAGTCACCACAATTCGACAAGTTGACAAATATATTTATAAATTTATCGCTGGTACACACAGGCATATTTTTATTAGAGTGTCATGAACTTGATGGTAAAGTGTTAATTCTGTTCAATGTTAGATATAACTAAAAAAGTGACATAAACATTTAATAAAAATCTGAAAGAATCAATTCATTAATGTAATCTTTTCAGCATGTCAAGTTGGCAGGCTTAGGATAGTATTTGATCTGCTGTCAGTGAGCATTTTATAAAAATAATCTCTGAATTAGTCAGTTAACGATAATAATAAGTTCGCTCCAGCTGTGCACCGTAAAAGAACAACATTCAGTAATTATATCTCATTAAAAGTAATCAAATCCACAACAAAACGATGCAAAAATATGGAAATAATTCGTACCCACAAAAAGCACATGGGTGCTCCAACTAGACTACACTAAAAGGAGCAAGGGACCGCATCTTGTGCGCATGCGTCAGAAATTATCGCCAGTTTTAAAATGATGGTATACGTAATATCATATACATTTTTAATTTGTAGGACATTTGTTAGGGTGCATCACGTGCATTCGCTACAGTTTGACGCCTAATTTTAAACGCTTTTTTTCTATTTTTAAGATTCCGTTATTCTATTGGATGTGCATTTTAAAAATAAAACCATTTGAAATATAGAAAAAAATATTTTTACCACCTCTATAAAATAAATATGTACTTATATGTAAATGTTTTCTACTACTTTAAACGCCAATGGACTGAGGTAAGCAAGCAACACATATGCCTATTATAAATTTATTACTACACAAAGCATTACAATTTTTAATAAAATCTTCAAAAAAAGTAATATTACAAGTACATCAGAGCAAATAACATATCTCCTGTAGTTCTTCATATGATTTGATCTTCGCGCTGCATAAGTGGTTTCTCTTTTTTGTGTATTTTTCCATATCTTCTAGTCTTGATTACTTGAAAATTGGTATGTTAGTTGTGCAATATTTACCTGGTGGTTTTCTTTGATATGCTTTCTTAGGCCTTCGTATGTCTTAACTTCACTTCCATCTGCACACAATGGACACAGCATAAGACTTCTTCGAGCACCTTCGACAGCTACTTGATGTACTCTCTTGATATGACGATACTTCACTTTTACGCTAGAAAAACTCTTACTATAGTGAGGACACGTTTTTGGTGGTAATCCTAATGAACAATCCATTTTCTTTAAACTAAAAAACTAGGAATTCCAATTAACGTAACCCTAAGCAAATATAATACAAAAATGAATGTTAAATAAACTTAAATAAATTAAAACTATGATAAAATAATATAACTTGTTCTAATGAACAGATAAGACGGTTAAATTGCAGAATACAATATAACAAGCAGTAGCGTTAGCGAAATAATATGCGAGCAATAGAACATATGTAAATTGCCAAGTAAAGCACAAAAAGCCCGCCAACGAATTTTAACTTAAAATTCTGACGCATGCGCATAAGCTACGGTCCCCTGTTCTTTTTAGTGTAGTCTGTCTGCCCCAACAACAAAATAAGCAAGATCTAGCGTGGAAATATCTCTCAATTGTGTTTTATTGACCCCAGAGTAGAGAAAGTATCTGGAATTGAAAGATAAGTACTTATAGGTAAAAAGAAATATATATAAAATAATAAGGATGTGAAAACCGTTAGTCCCTCCTTCTTCCAAAATCTATTCAAAAATTTCTGTGATTTTCTTCGAATTCAGGTTAATAATTTTTTAAGTAAATAAGAATTTAAGTTTATAATATACCGTCGCAGCTTATAGAACAAATATAGATATAGGTATAAATAAAAAAGCCTCCTTACAATTAGTGCGTTATTATAATCTGGAAATTTAGCACAATTCGGACCAAGTTGCGCATGAATGTATATCTACGTGATATTTACATATATATTTATGTATGTATAAATAGATATGTTCCACTTTCTTGTAGTGATACTTCTGCAGGGGATCTTTTTCTTCTTCCTCATTATCTTTTCTGCTTTTCGCAATCTTTCATCCCGCTTTCACGAGAAGCATTCAAATGATTTAGTTTTATATCTGGATGTGGCGTAGCCAGAAATGCTTTACGGCTCGTATCATCATTACAGAGATAAAGGCGTATCAACACAAATATGCTAAAGTACCATAGATACCGTGTTAGTGTGGTAATATTGATCTTTATATAACAAATTGTGTTTAAGATAAAAAAATTGTTGAAGTACAACAGACATTAATTTTGTGTTTGTAACTTACCGTTATAAGTAGTTATAGTTACATAAAAATCTATAAAAGATGCAATGCAAACAAAAGCACAGATCAACGTTTTTTTTTAGTATGGCTTTCTACACGATTTAATTTTTACTTTAATAATATTTTTTCATCGTGAATTACGAGGAAACATTGCTGTCCTCATTCCATTTTGGCAAAAATGAAAAAAAGTCAATTTTTTGTAGTTTACAGGTATTATGTATTGAAGATAGCATCTATCCCTTCAAACAAAGTTAAACTTAATAAATAGATACTACGAGAACTGCCCAACATCAATGAATGGTAAATAATTAGTTTACCGTTTTTTTCTTGTAGTGGTACAAACACAAATAACACCGAACGTTTTGGGGTACAATAACAGTCGCTACATCCGAAAGAATTGAAAAATCCACGACACAATTTGATCGAATGAAGATTGAATCAGTGAATTATATATTAAATGATCGTATGGCAGATTTGAGGGAATGTTTAGCCACAAATCGTCAGAATCGGTCCAAAGTTTTGCACAGTTTCATAATCGTCCGAGAGATGAATTCACCACGACCAACATCAACTAATAATCAAACCAGTTAATTGTGCCGGGTGAATCTATGTCTACATAGGTTCTACATAGGCGTTAGTCTTCTTTGGTCTACCAAAGAAGACTAACGCCAATTTGTCGATTACCAACATTGTGGCAATCGTTTTTCGTGATGTGCAAAGTATATTTCATATTGGTTGCCTTTAAGAACTAAACAATTAACGACTAACAAGTAGCCATCATCGTTCTTGAAGACACAGTGACCGCATTTCATTCGGAAAAAAGGTGTGTTTTGATCTAGACAATATACAATTTCGTCAATTAGGCAACGACTTATTTTCCGGATTTGTCTTCAGTGACTACTTTCTGTACCTAAATCTAAAAAAAAAATAGTTCACCTGAAACAGGTTTAGCACTATTCTCTCACGAAGCGTTAACTTGGGGGGTAAAAATGGTACTCACCGTGACTGAAGGGGTAGCTCTAACTTAAAGACGGTAGCGTCACTCACTTGCTTGGTGATAAGGATTGCTCACTTAAACTGCTTTCTTACTTCTTAACTTATTTATTGCCTATATCTTCATATAACCTTAAACTTCTCTCTTATGACTACCTTACTCTAAGACTGCACTACTGCTACTCCCTTCCTAGATCATCGGTCAATCCCATCATTCGTAATCCTCTGTCAGCCGATTCGCTGTCTAGCTAGCTACCGTTATGCGAATCTGCCGATGAGGTTCCGGTGAACTGACCGAAGATCTATTATTTCACCCTGCAGTGGAACTTTTCGTGGCAATACATTAAAACTATCGCTTAAACAAATCCCTATTTTGGAAATTTCAATAAGTCTTTAGTTGAAAGGAACCTCTTGCGAAATGGAAAAACTTCTCTACATTCAAAAAGAGTTTGCAACTGTATCTGTTAACAAGTTTATTTAAAAAGTTTGCTTACCATTTCATAAAAGACCACTTCAATTTACAGGAGGCAGAACAGAAAATTCAGTCAGACACGAAGGTTAATTCATAAAACGTGACTGGAATAATCGTTTCGTATTAATTGAATCCTACTTCGAAATAATGTTATTAGAAAATGTTCAATATTTATTCGAGCTTCTATTAACTAGATTACTTATTATTATGATTGTAATGTTTGTTGCTCATGCCTTATACTGCTAAACACAGATCAAAACTGCAATCGTTTGTTGTAGAATCGTTTGGAAAACAAACAGGTATCTGTGTGTGTGTGTGTTGATTAAAGGTAGAATTTAATTATCGAATTGACTGAATGAAACCCGAATATAGTTAGTTCCCGAGGCGTGCTACTCAAAATAAAGTAAAAAACTAGCAATTAGTAAAA
This sequence comes from Popillia japonica, assembly GCA_004785975.1. NCBI lineage: Eukaryota > Metazoa > Arthropoda > Insecta > Coleoptera > Scarabaeidae > Popillia > Popillia japonica. The sequence goes on along the minus strand of SMLS01074873.1, from coordinate 15,675 downwards.
TTCAATATAACTGGCTGAACGAGACAAAATGTGCTTTGGTATATTGAACGTATAAGGTAAACAAAATCATATTTTAATTTAGATTAAATACTGGTACCTACATGTTTAAACGTTAATGTCAATATGTAACTCGACTTATGACATTTACTACATAGGTATATCTATCTATGGTTTACCACTATACAGATCACTACGAAAAAATAAAAATAAAAGCAGTTTACAAAAGAAAATGAACCTAATAGATTTTTTTACATATTTCCTATAACCCTACATTCTAGGAAAAAGATGGTAAAGCATACAGACTGAGCCAAGGAAAATTAAATGATTTTGAAACTTTACTTTTCAGAGTCAGGGTCTCAGGCTGTATAAATCACGAGAATCTGTTTCCTTCGTTTTGAGAGAAAAAAAAATGTTTTGCTACTACTAGTTCATAACTTAATAGGTACCCTCTCCAAACTTACTGTGAAAGATGTATCACTTTAGAGTAGCAACCGTGATCTTATAGAGTTTACATGAATGAGATTTATGCAAGCTTATCAAATTCAAATACACTAGATGCAACTAAAAGATGTCTAGCATTCTAAAGACCATCGCTACGTGGATCGGGATGATGTTTGTCTACCACCCTTACATATAAACCTCGGTTTTGTATTATATAAAACATTGCGAAATGTATGAACTAAGACGAACTAGTGCTTAAGTACTTGACAAACAAATTTCCTACATTAAGTGAACATTTAAAGAAGATAGTTTTCTTGTGCCCTCCTTGCAGGGATGAAGAATTTAGAAAGTCTTCAAGGGAGTTATTCGTGGATTTTTGGGCAACAAAAGATATGAAAACTGCATACATCAATTTTCTCTATTCCGAGCTGAACGATTTTATATTTCTTGATTTAATTGTGGACCTTTTAGTGACAAAGGCGAAGAAATGACGGGTTGTTTCTGTATGGGAATGAAGACATAAAAACAGTTCATTTACAAGTTTATATACAAGAGTTATAAAGTGTGAAGCTATTTCCAATTCTTGCATTTCAATTTATTTTTCTGTTATATATTACTTATGACTATAATTGATATGTTACAGATTCAATATCTCTAAACACTCGTAGTTAGCACTCTCTATAGATCTAAAGTATCGATAGCAGTGTAAGTGCCGTCACACAACAAAGGATTAACACGTCTAATTCTTGACATATTTATTAATATTACCAAACATGTTTCAAACATACAACTTTTTACAACTTTGGCACTTCGCCAAAGATAATCAGCTGTTAAATTTTCTAATAAATGCATTATATGTATACATACATTCTAGGTATTTAATTGCGGAAATAACTCAAAATCGTCGGACCTATACATAATCTATACGAGAAACCTTCGTTTTCAAATTTTTCCTATACTATGTTCAAAATAATCGGCACAAATTTAACGAATTACGTGAAACAAGTGTAAACATACATACATATGTATATAGGTATGTACCTACATATGTATATCCATTATGCGTATAGCGCATTATGGACGCAACACCTAATGTTACTCCCCTAAGTTTCTATTTCTGTCCATATAATGAGGACAACATGCAATGCGCGATAAATTAGTAGATCATCTACCGTATATACCGTAGAAATATAACGTACCTAATAGTTAAACAAATTAAATATATATTTGGGAAGTATTACAAAAGCTTTGATTGCTTGTATGAATTCTGACATAAAAAATAGTAACAATAAGTTTGTTCCTTTCCCGCTCTAAATTATCTACAAGGTTGAGACCGTACAAAAGGTACAGAGTGAGCAACCGGATGTGACCACTACGTGATCTCAAATTTTAAAATGGCAACATTGTTAAGTTGGTAGATCTGCTACATTACCGATCTGTCAGATAATTTTACAACTTAACCTTAAAACAAGTGAGGTATCGCTCATTGTCAGTAGTCTTTAAAATGACAATTACTCTGCAATAAATTTAATATTTACGAAAACCCTTTCATACAAGTTAAATGTCAGATAAAAAAAACTAACAATACATATTATGATAAACAATAAGCAGGATAGTCAATAGTAAAACAAAAAAATACACTTTTTCTATGACGTTCGTGGCACGTGGTGGTCACATCCGATTGCTCACTCTGTACCTCTGGTGTGAACGTATTGCGTTACATTCCTCATGTTTGTTGTTGTTTTATTGTTTGCTAATTCATTGCACTTATTAGCAATGTCTGTAAGCCCTGATATATATAAATATCAATACTGGGTGAATTTTTTATCTTGAGGCAGCGAAATCTTTGTAAAACACTACATCAAATCAAAAAAAAATCTTAAGATTTCTTATAATGTAGGGGCTTACTGAATAGTGCTCAAATCTCAATCCTCCACCTCACCTTCCCCCGTACTTTATTCAGTACCTACTTGACCAGCTGTGAATACGTACATACCTACACATCCTCCGAACATCATTTAGATTATTAATTATTAATGCAATACAAATTAGTTACTATTGGATATTTAACAGTAATGGAGGCTATAACATTACAAGAAGAATTGAAATAATTTACATCCATGTAGAAAGGGGTAGAAATATGAATGATGCTGTTAGTCTTTACTCACAATGTTTTCCCGACAAGGTGCGATCGCGCGCTTTTTTACCGAGTCGTGCAACAGTTCTCCAGCGAAGGAACTGTACAGAAAATAATTGAAATCGCGGTACTAGCTACAATAGCTAACAATTCGCACATTAGTACTCGAGAAATAGTTCCCATATCAGAAATTTCTTAGTTGACTTTGTCAAATATTGAAGCGTAGGAAATATCATCCATTTAGAATTTCCATGCATTAAGACTCGATTTTGGTAAAATTTCGTCAATGGTCCTTTTCAGCGGATACAAAATAATCCTTACTTTTTGTTTGAATATTATTTTTTGAGGACGCCTTCTCCTCCTTTGTGAATGTCGCCAAATTCACAAATCACAGCACGGTAAATCAGAACAACATGCTATACTGGAGTATCGAAAATCTCCAGTACTTGCGCCAAGTTGAACATCAACATCCTTGAAACGTAAATGTTGGATGTAGAATAATTGACAATAAGCTTATTGGTCCATATTTTATCGATGAAAACTTAAATGGTGAAAAATATTGATACATTTTGCAGAAAGAACTTACAGTGTTAGTTGAAGACCTTCCCTTGGACGTACGACAAACACTGTGCTTCCAAAATGACAGCTGTCCAGCACATTATTCAAGAATAGCACGATAAGTATTAGATCGAGCCTACAATCGTCGATGAATCGGAAGAAGTGGTCCAGTGTCTTGGCCTGCAAGATCGTCCCCTGGCTTCTTATTGTGGGTTCACTTAAAGTCAGAAGTTTATACAGAAGTGCCAACCACGAGTGAAAACATGATTGAGCCAAAATAACCACTGAGATTACAAACCCTATCTTTGAAATGGGCTGTGATACAATGATTCCAAAACTCTTCTTTGATAAACCCTTCAAGGTTGTCTTAGATTGGGATGAACTGAAAGAAAGACAGAAACGTGGAATCCGAACTTAGATCTGGTATGCAGACGGGTTAAAGAGAACGACAGGTTCTGGAGCAGGTATGTATATATGGGGAAACTCTGAATCATGAAGAATATATGATATTATTATACCACTGTGCAGCAAACGGAAATACTAGCAATAAAGATATGTGGCCGAAGGGCATTGGAAAAACAACCAAGGGGTCAGCTGATTCATAACGTATTGGATAGTCAGGCGGCCCTAAAAACACTAGCAGCCTATCAGATAACCTAAAAGTTGGCTTGGGACTGCCTGAAAAACCTAAAAACTCTGACAAAACACAACAGTTACTTTGGTGTGGGTGCCGGGGCATAAGGGCATACCAGGCAATGAAGTAGCAACCAAGCTCGCAAGAGGCTGTGCAACTGAATTTACTGGACCAGAACCGGGTCTGGCAATAACTAAGAATGCAATACGTGGTGCAGTAACTGGAACAACGTTGAAAGGCAGTTATACAGCAAACGGATGATAGCGCAGCCATCACTATTACTACACAATTAGCAGCAGATGTGCTGACTTAGAACAGTGACGAGTCTACTAACAGGACACGACTGTCTAAGGGAATATCTGCATAGAATTGGAATCTCTAAAGATGAACACAAGTGGACAAACCTGTTTATGTAAAGAAACTCACTAGGCATAAAATAATACAATAGGTCATAGGCCGCGGTGGTAAGGGGATGATGTAAAAAACTGATCCATACCCAGTGCCCAAATCAAATCAAAAATCGGTTGTGTTCAAGAAGAAAATAAATTGCGCTACTTTAAAATTCCTCGTTCCTTTCTGTTATTCTGTATCTATCTCGTGTAATTAGTTTGGTTCGCTCTAAGAAAAATCAAGCTAACATCACCTAATAGAATAAACCTACCATTTATAAGATCTTTATGCATGTTCCTAAAACATCCAATATCTTTACTACTATGTAAATACAACCGAATTACAAAGCATACATATTTCAAACAAGATACTTTATAAAACTTTAATGATGGATGATCCGTTAGATAATTATCCTACTTTCATTATGTGGTACATTCATCACCATGTCAATATATGCAACTATGTTTTTCTTTAATATTCGACGATGTACAAATCCGCTTAACAGACTTAGTAATACTTACATATTATGTTCACTTATGCTTTATTCTATCTTAAGCATTAATGGCTAATGTGCCCATTGCCATAATTTTACGATATAACAACACCTCTAACAATCGGTACACACAGAAATACATATACATATACATTTGAATCGTAATGGGAATTCATTTTTTAGCAAAATGCGAAAAAATTGCTGGCTTTATGAGAATTTTATTTGTAAATTTCAATTAATCCTTGTAATGTGCTTACGTTTATGTGCCATTCTGTCATGTAGATAATTATTTTTACGAAACCTAATTTCAGGTATGGCTTTGTGAAATACCACCTATTGTTTTTGAGTTTACAATTGCGTATTATACGAGTGACGAAAACTTGGGGCAAAATTTCATTTGTGAATCAACATTTCCTAAAATCTAACAGATTTGTGTTCGTTGAATCAATAAAATATATGTAAGATAAGAATAAGATATGTCAAATTTTTTACATTATTCTATGGAATTTTTAACAAAACCAATATTCACGACAGGTTGGTAATTATTAACAACATAAACACAGCAACAGAAATTATTAAAATTGTTTCGGGGAGGACTTGTTCTACTGCAAACTGCAGCAATTGTTAGAATTTCACGTTACAAACATATTTAGCACGCTCATGCAGAAATCCCTCACTATAGAAGCAAATTATTGCTATTTTCGTTTATCCGTGTATGTAGCTGTAAATGCATGTTAGCTACAATATCATCCATCTCTGTTTTCAAAGCTAAATGTTGTAACCCGATAGCACTTCGTTGTGGGGAAAATTATAACGTTGCGCAGACTAATTACGTAGGTGTATTAAATGCACTAACAAATATTTTGCTTTGTAGCAGTTAGATTTATAAATGATTAGTATTTCCAAATTATAATTACACGATGCTGTTGTTAAAAATTGTGACATTTTACAATATTGCAAATATAGCTCGATATAAAGCAAAAAAGTCCTTGCGATTGCTAACGAATTAATTAATACGTAATTTACAAGTTAAATTTGAAATGAATTCCTAACTTTACCTGAGGACTACATACATTATTTAATATATAATTATTAGTATTAGTATTTAAAATAGGAGGTTATTCCTTGGTAGGTTTATCGTGCAGGGCGCCCTTTAGGGGAGGTGGCACTGCCATTTGGATCAAAGAGTCTTTAGAAGCGCAACCACTAAATTCGGGTAATCTTAATACTGAGAAGGACTTTGAAGCTAGTGGCATCTCTTTAGCAACCGCGGGTAAGTCATTTAAAATTTTTAATTTGTACAGATTACCTACGGGTGGTTTTGGCAATTTTATTCATAGCTTGAGTCGCTTGTTGGAAACGCACTACAACTGTGAAACGTTGATTTTTTTGGGTGGAGACTGGAATATCGAGTTCTCTAGGAGTTCCGCCGAATGGGATGCAATAATGGATCTGTTGTCTACCTATAATCTTACTCAATGCATTACAGAGCCTACACGCGTAACCGCTAGTAGTTCTAATGTCATTGACAATATTTTCACAAACGTAAGCTTGGACTAATGTGACACTATACTCTATAACACATACATTTCGGACCACAAGGCACTAATTCTGAAGTATTCTCGTAATTAAGAACAGAGTCAACAAAAATCTGCCTGTTTCAGCAGACCGTATCACAAAGAAGGCAAAAATAAGTTTGAGTATCTGATAAAAGAAACCTGGGACGATGTATATAAGGAATCTAGCTTAAACTCCAAAGTCGATACCTTCTTAAGTATCGTTAGTTTTTATTATAACCAATGTTTTCCTCTAAAAAAAATGCAAGTATTAACAGTGGCAAAAGCTGGATATCGGATGAGATATGAATACAAAAAGAAACGGTAAATGACTGGTATGTAATAGAAAAAAAATATTGGCAGTCTACCCCAATGTACAAAAAGGTTCAAAAGGAATATAGGGAATTAGTACCTACGTAACAGTAAAAAGCAATATTACAGCAATAAAATAAATGCTGCAAACAATAAAACTAAAACAATGTGGAACATTGTAAATGACTTAAAAGGGACGGAATCTAAGCCGGCTAGTCAATGAGATTTATATGGACGAGATAATCACAGATCCGGGGCAGGTGGCGCGGTCTTTTAATAACTATTTCAGAGACTGCGCTCTCTTACTATCAAGGTCTGGTCACACAACAAGTACCACCTCGTCTATTCCTATGAATAATAAAACTATGTTTCTTCGAAAAATGCAAGAGTATGAGGTTCTGGATATTCTGTCATCTCTGAAATCTAGAAAGTCATCTGGAATACGCGGCTTACCCAACACATTACTAAAAGACTTTAAGCATCACCTCGCTGGTCCGTTGACTTATTTAATAAACCTTTCTTTTCGACTTGGATTTTTTGCTAATACTTTTAAAACAGCTATTATAGAGCCAATATACCGGTCGTTTTGAGAAATAGGCTAAATAAAGCCGGGAAGAGGTAAGGGGTATGAAAATTCGCTAAGAAGTGGGGATGCGTATGCGTCTATGAACGGTGTACTCTACAATATTGGTGGGGACGTAGCTCCCTTCACCTCCTCGCCGCTTTAAATATCCTATGACTCAAAACGACCGGTATAAGAAAGATAATCCGGGTGACATGTCCAATTATAGACCTATAGCCTTACTTTCCTCCGTCTCGAAGGTGTTTGAATATGCTATGTTGACGCGATTGCTTAATTTTCTAGACAGACATAGAATAATTTCTGTCTGTCAGCACGGCTTTATGAAAGGCAGATCCACAATTACTGCTATCATGCAGTTTTGTAACATGGTTCTGAATAATTTAGAAAAGAGGGTCTACTCGATTGGTGTATTTTGCGATCTCAGCCGTGCCTTCGACTGCGTAGACCATCTTATTCTACTGTCGAAGCGCTATAACTATGGTATACGCGGCTTAGCGGGGAGTTGGATCGAATCATATCTAACGCATCGACAACAGTGTGTTGAGATGGATGTAGTATCTGACAATGTTTATACTAAAATAAGATCATCACTAACAGACACTCCCCTAGGAGTTCCGCAGGGATCGGTACTGGGACCATTTTTATTCTCACTTTATACAAATGACCTCCCCAACTGTATAGGAAATTTAGTAATGTACGCTGATGATACCTCAATTATTATTGCCGATACCGATAGTAACCTTGAGGCAACTGCCTCTTATACTTTGGAACAATTACATGAGTGGTTTACCTCAAATGGACTATTTTTAAATGCTCGGAAAACAAATTTCCTTATATTCCCACCCGAAACAGAAGACTATAGAACCTCAGTATGACTTATCAATTAATAATACAGATTTACAACACCCTGAATCAATTAAGTTTTTAGGATTAGATATTGACGAAAACTTGTAATGGGCTGAGGCGTGTACTAACATTGCGTCTAAACTAAACAGGAGCTGCTATCTATTTAGAAGTCTAAGAGATCTTCTGGACTTCGATACTCTGAAAATTGTCTACTTCAGCGAGATAGAATCAAGACTAAGGTATCGGATATTGCTTTGGGGGATCTCCGAAAGTGCTGGCAAGGTTCTGGTAGCACAAAAGCGAATAATAAGAACAATGGCGAAAGTACCATATAATGAACCTTGCAAACCAATATATAAGCGATTCAAGGTATTAACTGTAGTTAACCTATATATTCTTGATGCCACTTGCTATATTCACGGTGTGAAAAACAATTTTCCACAAAACGCTCATGGCCATGATACGAGAAATGCGTCGATATTGTTGCCGAGACATACTCTCCACTTAACAAGTATGAGCCCAAACATGATGGGGGCAAAATTGTATAACCGCTTCCCCGATAGGCTCAAATCATTATCTGCACAAGCTTTCAAAAGGACGATTAGGTCTGTTTCGGAGGATAATCCCCTGTATAACATAAACGATTTTTTTCAATTGAGTATCTAGTTGGATACTGACACACCCTATTATTGTAACTGGTTTTTTTCTTCTTGTTTTGAACTTCATACATGTTCATGTTTTTGTGTGTATGTTTAACATATATATATATATATATATATATATATATATATATATATAATCTTTCACCCTTCTACCGTTTAGGTGTAGGGTATGTTTAACATACATATATGTATATTGTAACCTATGACGAGTGTAAGCATAATGTTCTATGCGGTGGCACAATAAATGTTATTATTATTATTATTATTATTATTATTATTATTATTATCGTACTATCAAACTATTGTACAGGTTCCGTTAGCAAATTGTGTCGCGTTAAAAAGCTTCTATGCATAGGGTGAATTGATGTACTAGTATAAGGCACCTATTACATACATGCATACATATATAAAATTGAGGTCGCAGTCGCGAAGTATGTAGCAGTATGTATGTACTACTTCAGAATTCTGCTTGCTGTAGCTTTTATGACACTCATAAAATCACCAACAGCAATCAACCTACAAGCGCTAGGAAAAAATCAGGGGTTAAGTAATAGCGGTTGCATTGAAGATACGTTGGTTAACAGAAAAGGTCTCGTATAACCATCGACGAATGGTACCTGAAAAAAAAATCGAAGTAGTATTTGTGGGGATGTTGGTTAATTAAACAAATACAATATGTTTGGTTTGAAGCTGTTGTTCTTGAATAGAATAATAAAATAAATACGCGCAAGGTTCATTATTTTATTAGCTCTTCTTTTTGATAAACTATTATAGCTAGAACAATGAAGGAAAAGTTTACCGTTTAACATTATTCTACAAGTGTTATAGTGTTAACGCTATTTACTCCAAATAATCTTAGGCAGATAAAAAGGCCTATTGTTTAATGAAAGTTCTTTATTCAAAAATGTTGAATTTTCGTTCGTGGGTTCGAACTTTATCAAGACAATTGAATTCAAACTTTGTCAATTTATTATTGATATTTTATCAATTGTCTTATTAAAGTTCGAATCCACGAACGAAAATTCGAGATTTTTGAATAAAGTACTTTCATTAAAAAACAGGTCTTTTTATCCGGCTAGATTATTTGGAGTAAATAGCTTTAACACTATAATAGTTACCAGTACTCCGTTATTGTCTTCCAAAACATTATCATACAGGGTTATCATAAAGTAAGGGGTATATTTTAAATTATTATAGTTTTTTAATAAATTAATAATAAAAAATAAACGAAATCTAGTTGCTTAATAAGGTATAGGATTTTACTGTATCTACGGGAAACAAAAACGTTTACCAAGGTTTGCTGAATTTTACGCAAAATTCTAAAAATTTATCCATGTAAACTGAAAATGCTGTTTGAATTAAAGAAGACAGGTATGATTTTTCTTTGTGAGTAATGGCTCAGATGGAAATTGAACCCGAATGGTTATCGCGTGTTTTATGGGCAGATGAGGCACATTTTACTGTGAAAGATGGAGTCAATACTTAAAACTGTAGAATCAGGTCTGCAGAAAATCCTTCATGACAAGAAAGTCACCGTCGGGTGCGGTTTTACAGCAGGTTTTTTTATGGTGTGCCACATTTTGGCACAGTTAGACGGACATGATTTGACAGTAAAAGATGAATCTTAAAACTTTGCTTTATGAGGGCTCCTTAAAAAAGCTTCAGGAAAGCGAATAAAAATAAATGAAAGTGGATGGAATCAAACTACTAACAGAAGCAATATTATTAAAATACGACATTTTTAATACAAATTATTTTATCTGTTATTATAATTGGTTATTATTATCAAATTTGTAATAATTTTAATGTAGGTATTATGCATGTATGTAATTCAGTAATAAAACTAAAAATCACGGTTTCATATAAGCTAATGCTATAATACCTGACGTCTTGCAACTCAATAATTTTTAAAACAAAACCTATTGTAAACGTAAAATTCTTGGCGTTTTGCCATCACAAACAGAAAGCTTACATTTTTTGTGGTTAATATCAACAATGGAAAATAAGAAATAATAAACAAACAAGGTGGAAATAACAACTAAATTGTCAAGTTCAAGGAGTGAATTCCTAGAAAACTTGTGTGAATCTACAACCTACTTACATACGGGAAGTTTACCTAAAACGGGATCAGTAGTGTTTCTAAAATGGGATTATATTTCCGAAGCACAGATCACATATGAAATAACTGGCCTCATTGTCTTACATTCCGCATAAGCTTCGTGTACCAATCTTTGACAAGAACTGCACCGAATCCACTGGTCACCAAATTTCCTGCTTTCAAAATCTACTTCACAATAAAAGCACATGTCGTATCCCATTTTATCAATACATTGACATGTAAACAAACAGTGCCTCGCGTTTTCCCTATAAGTATATATCTTTAAAATTTTATAGACTATGCGGTCGTTTATGTGCTAGCAACGGGTAAAAAACTTATTGCCGTCATCCCATGGGCATAAAGACAAAAAGCTTATGTTTGTAGATCTAAGTTTTTACGAGAAATATGTTAAAAACTCACTTAACAGCGTTGTACCAATTACGATTTTGGTCAAACTGCTGGAGATTACTCATACACTGGTAGGAAGTATTAGGTCAATTACACAACAGATGCTACTGTATGTAATGCAAAAATAATTAGGGTATCCCGTTTTACCACAGTATCCCATTTTATGTGAAGTTCCCCTACATATTACTCACATTTATCAATACTTAAGCTAAGCAGAAATAGAGTACTTAAATAAAGAATTACATACCTGATAAACTTAGTCGAATAATTCACGCTAAACATTTAATCAACATAATATCATATGCAACACTCCATAATAAAGTCGTATACAATAACGCAATAACACATGTCTAGTATAATCCCTTAGGAACATTTATGAAGAAGCCTGCAGAACGCAAGAGCTACACTGTATTTCAAAACGTAAGATATGTATAAGCTTGACAAATTACATCCCATTTCCACTTTAAAAGCAACAGCCAAGACATGGATGACGACGAAGCGCTTTTCCAACGTTTCTTTTAGAAATGAAGAGCTAATATGTAAATAAATCTAAGAGTGAATTTCTTGTGTCTTCTGTAAATGTCGGGCAACATTACCAACAATACCTTCCAAAAATTATTATAACATGGCATATTTCTAATAACTTTTAAGGGTATACTGTTAGAATTTTGTTCTCATAATTTATTATACAAGTATTATTCCTCAAAATTGTCTACTGATAAATAAAGACATATTAAGTAGTCATAGTGCACATTAAGTTTATTACGTAATTATCAATGTGATATAGTAGAAATGCAATGCAAGAAATCCATTAAAATTAAGAGACGATTTCTATTAGATACATATACGAATAAGTAAAAATTAATAAATAATACCAAAGTTATATAACATAATAATAAAGTTACTAAATTGAATAAATACATGAAATTACAGCAAGAATAACGTCTTGCTGCGGTTCTGGTCAAAGGCAAAAAGTGAAAGTATATAGAAGTTGAAAGAACCAATTCAAAACGGAAGGAAGTATAAGAAGTGAATTCTGATAGAAATTGGACAAGCGACAGTTAACCGTAGGTGGCCCTACGTATTCTGAGAAACCTTCCGCAACACTTTTTTCCGCTAACATCTGAATATAAACCGGAGATTTATTTCCAATATCCTGTGTTAAATATAATTGAACATCGACCAGTGCTGAATGCCCTGATAAACTAGATTAAGATTAAAGCGTACAAACCATTGAAAAATTAATTTTGAATATTGTAAAAGTTCAAGTACAAGGTGAATTCCTTCATAATTGAAGAAGTTTCTACACTAATGTCAACACAGTCATTTTTTAATGAAAGCAATAGCAAGGTTCAAGCATACTTCAATCAGTGCAAAATATAAAGTTCCCTGACAAGTAGCGTTAACTTTTTTGTCTATCCCGAAATTTCTAACAATAAACGAGATTTGGAAGTCGATAATAAATAAATTTAACTACTCCTAGATATTACATAAAAAAGTTAAGCATCTACATACTTAAAGCATTCTCGTTTTGGCTTTTCTTTAATTATAGATCATAAGGCAATAGAATCTCTAATAAGTAAGTTGTGTCTATTCCTGTAATCAGCTAATTTTTTAACACCAACGCTTTAGGTTCATTTTTAGGAAGACTACCACGCATTTATGCATATGTAAATTAATTTATTCGAAGGGATTCTAGGAAAACCGTTCTATTACGACAATGTAAATAAATTTCCAGGAATTAATTGATTAAATGTTTTCTGCTATAGATGTTTGTACTATTTTAAGGGTGTACATGTATTAATATGTTGTAATTATAAATGATGGTAATCATAATCAAATATCCTATGCAGACAGAAATTTTTACGTAGTAAAATGCAAATTTATTTAAATGGAGAAATGTCCTTTTTTGGGGTCCTGTAAGTGTTTACATTTTCGATTTTACGCCAACTACGTTAGAAGGCAAATAATCCGTTTTATCAGCGAGTAAACGATTCAGGAGGATTGTTGGCATAAAGCAGTAGAAACTTGTAGTTACATATTGCACTTATAGAAATATATCAGAATAGTACCTACTACTCTAATAAGTAGATGGTGTCTGCAGTACACTAATTTAAAATGAAAGTCAACTGAGACAATAATACACAGGAAATAATTAGCCCTGAAAACATGTAATACATATCGCAGTCTCAAATATGTGTATTACTAGCACAAAGGATAAAGTTGAATTCATAATTTCCATGGTAAATAATAGATACAGCATATTTGACACTAAAATTAAAACTTTTTAAGGGAGATATGACAACGTACCAACAAAATAGAGCTAAACAAAGATATTTTTATGTGAATAGAAATAGAGCTACTAAATTAGAACCGCATAAAGCATGTTTACTTCACTTTTCTTTCTAATAAGACCTGTGCGTTGTTTATTTCCATAACGGAATAATAAAAAGTAGGTATATGCATCTATTTTTCACTGAGCCAATAATTATAAAAGTTTAATTTTTATCACTAGTCAAGTAAGCTAAAGCTAAAAATAAATTATAACTGTGTACCGTAGGTCTACCACTATTTTATGAAGAATATTTCTACTCGGCAAAATTTTATAATTCCATATAATTTTCTAATTAGTCTGTAAATAAAAAGAGCACACGGTAAGACGCACTTCAAAAGGTTTCTAAAGACAGTTTTAAAGAGTTTCTGAAGAAGCTAGCTGCATGATCAACAAAATGTGATGTGAAAACTGTAAGGTTTATATTTAAACAGTCGTGTAATATTATTTTTTAGATGGTCATTCGGAAGCCATAATCATTGCTATTGCTATGGTGATCTATTGCGTAGGCTTGAAACAAACTTCATTTTATAACATTTTTACAAACATCTTTTTATTGTTTTGGGTCTTATAGGTTACTAAAAGTAAGTGCTGGAACGAGGGTTGAATGCCTTTGCTTGTTTACACGTAGATATTCTTCTTGTATTCCCAACATATGTACATATACATATATCGTCATAGTCGTTAGTATTAGAGGTTAATTGCAATAGTGTACACTTTGATTAGAGAGAGAGATTGCGTTTTTATTATGTTAAAAAAACGTGCTGAATACTGTATATTTTATTGGATGTTATTTGATTTATGTGTACAGTGAATCCAGTTTTAAGGGTGTTGCGTACAAAAAAAATTGCTTTTTTATTACTGATTTCTTCATGTGCAATGTAATATAAACGTATTTCTAGTATATTACAAGGACTAAAAGAAAAGTGTAAAACGAAAAATAATGACTCTAGGATGACTTACGAGTTAAAAAAGTCAACATCTTATGTCAATTCCAGAGCCATTAACAATGGTCCGATGGAAGTAAGCTTTTAAGTTTTGACGTATAAGATATGCTTCTACGTCTTTATGAAGCTATTTAATCAAAAAATAACTTATTTATGTAAATAAAGCGTTTTGAAAAGTGCGGTTACGTTAATGTCACTTTCAGTGCTGCTTTCAAAACATTTAATTTCATAAATAATTTCTTTTTTGATTAAATAGCTTCATCAAGACGTAAAAGTATATCTCATACATGAATATTTAAAATCTCACTTCCATCGGACCATTGTCAATGGCTCTGGGATTGACACAAGATGTTGACTTTTTTAACTCGTAAGTCATCTCCTAGTCATTATTTTTCGTTTTACATTTCTCTTTTATTCGTTGAAACATACTAGAAACATGTTTACATTCTATTGCACATGAAAGAATCAGTAATAAAGAAGTTATTTTTTTTGTACCCCTTAATGTGTTTTCTTTGTAGTATTCTAATAACAATAGAAACAGAGTTGGACAAAATTGAGGGTTCATTGTTCGTTCATTCAAAAGGCAAATATTATACTATGATAAAACAAATGGAAATATATATGTTGTGCTATATAGTAGCATATAGTAGTAGATAGTACCTACTGTAATACTGTACTTCTACATGGTCGTTAAATGCGTTTTGAAGCAAACCATTTACTGAAGACATACTTTCTGCTGACAAATTCGCATTTAATTTTTATAAGACATAAATGTCGATTTCGAAATATTTAAAGAAAATTAGAAACTATTTTTTTATGTATAGGATGATTTCTGCATTTCCGTTAGCGTTTATTTGTGCTATTATTAATAGCTAAAATCAAAACACTGATAAAGGAATTTAGATAGAACAGAGACATTTTAAATCGTATTTATTTATTTTATTTATCGCCCCCTTTGGCTTTACACCTTTGTTCCTTACTAGTAGATCCTATAGTGTATTGAATGTACTATTCAAATTATGTGTCTAGTTTATTTTCAAGCAACTTGCGCAATTAGATCACATAAGAGTGCAGCTGATATTTTAACGACCATTGTTTGTACAAATTTATTATTTTGTGTTTTTAGTTGTAATGGGATTGTCCCCAAAAATATCAGAGATCAGTAATATAACATCAGTAAAATAACATACCTACTGTAAATGTACAGTTGCAGCAAGAAGTCGTTCATACGTTCAAGTACGTTAAAGTGTAATTGCACCACTCTAGTATCGCTGTTTC